>CM050165.1:19601888-19739388 GCA_027410445.1 Discoglossus pictus | reverse complement strand
GGTTACTTGGGGGTGGAGCTCACACAAGAAACTTCATATGTACTTTGAATACAAATATACAGAATTCCTCAATAAAACGATTTGATGAGACGCCCAATCAGACAGCTTACACAGACAGATCCCACAGACTGCCCGATACCTTTAGTCCACACATTTATTTTTGTATAAACAATACATGGTCTATAGTGTAGATAAATTACAATCAATGGAGACACAATGGGACTGTTTTCTCCTCCTCTGTCCTGACATATTATAGGAAATAAAGGGACGGCGCAGAGCTCTGGACTGTAACTCAGTGTGTCTGTATTCACATTCAGTTGACAGTGATCAGATAAGAAAACACAATTACCAAGTTCTCCAAAGACTTTATTTACGTTTCCTCTCAATTTAGTTTAAGATAAAAGGCGGATCAAATACACTGGTCAAATACACTGGATGCGTAACTGGTAAAAAAAATTAAAGGGATATGGAGGTTGTTTGGATGTGGTTATAAGGCTAAAACCAAACAAATAGTCCCCCTATAGGACTGCCCACTGCAGCGTATGCAGACACAGACTGTAGTACTTGATGTGCAGTGTCTTATACTAACCTATCAGTGAGCATCTCTCAGCAACATGCAGCTAAGACATTGTCCCTGATAGGCTAGGATACTACACTGCACACCCAGCCCTAAAGAGTATGTATTTGCATAAGCTGCAGAGGGCAGACCCATACACAGACTGTTTGATTTTAGGCAGTAAATACAGAGCTTATACACACTTCTTAACAAAATAAAGTACATATGTAAATAGATACACAGGGATATTATATATTTAGTAAAATCCAGGAACCGTCTATATCCCTTTAGATATGTTCTTTTAAATGTATTTTGGACGACAGCTGCTGTTTATGATTTCCATGGGAATAATGGAAATCCCATTAATATATAAGGACTCATTCTACTGTAAAAGTAGCTCAAACAAGCAGCTCAGTCAAAGCATCTCCCAATGCTTCACAATTATGTATAATGCCATTTTCCCCCATTCTATTCCTTTGTCTACCACAACCACACCCAGTACAGTGGCTTTCCATCCATCATTTCCCCAAACTCTATCCCTTTAGCTTCCACAACCATACCCAGTACAGTGCTAAATCATCTGCCATTTTCCAACACTCCATTTTTTTGGCTACCACAACCACACCCAGCGAAGTGGTTTTTTATACGCCATTTTCCCACACTCCATTTCTTTGGCTTCCACAACCACACCCAGTACAGTGGCTTTCCATCTACCATTTTCCCAAACTCCATCCTTTTAGCTTCTAAAACCATACCCAGTACAGTGCAAATTCAGCCGCCATTTTCCCACACTCCATTTTTTTGGCTACCACAACCACACCCAGTGCAGTGTTTTTTTATACGCCATTTTCCCACACTCCATTTCTTTGGCTTCCACAACCACACCCAGTACAGTGGCTTTCCATCTACCATTTTCCCAAACTTCATCCTTTTAGCTTCTGCAACCATACCCAGTACAGTGCTAATTCAGCCGCCATTTTCCCACACTCCATTCCTTTGGCTACCACACCAAATGCAGTGTTTTTTTATCCGCCATTTTCCCACATTCCATTGCTTTGGCTACCACACCAAATGCAGAGGTTTTTTATCCACCATTTTCCCACATTCCATTGCTTTGGCTACCACACCAACTGCAGAGGTTTTTTATCCACCATTTTCCCACATTCCATTGCTTTGGCTTCCACAACCACACCCAGTACATTGTTTATCCATCCACCATTTTCCATCCATCATAACAATCCTTTCCAGTAGTCCATTGTCTGGTCTGTGCCTTTGTTCCTTTTCGTGCTACTTGAACACTCATGAACTTAAAGCAAACTTAAAGTAATTTGCAGTCTTAATGAAAGAGAGTTTAGTGCTATTAGAAAATGTCCTGAGGTCAAAACACTTCATCTAATGGACCAGAACCAATAAGCGTTGGTGTCATTCGCCAGACGATGGGAGAGACAGTCATTCTTTTTCTACAGAGAAAGTAGGTGATTAAAGTTTTTAATAAGATACACTTGGAGGGTCAGATCAGCGTCTTCAGGGAAGGAAGACATAATCAATATTATGATCATGAAGACTGGCTTTCCCTGATTACAGTATAGTAGTATATTGGGCTATTAAATTGAACTTGTCGCATGACTCTTGTCGCCGTAAAAGCATCTTCCAAGTGTAAGATCTCATGATGTAAGTGCGGTTCTTTGAAGAGCCTTTAAGCCCACTCAGCTGTTAAGCAATTGGCCTGAATAGGTTTTTGCACATCCCTAATCTATTCTTGGAACATTCGGATAAGTATTTTTGACAGAGTCGCTGCTAATGTATCTACTAAAGATCTCAAGATGGTTCCATGGGGTTATTTGTATAAAAACTGTAAGAAACAGATGTTATATGGCAATTTGTAGGGAATTCTTAATGGAGATTAAAGAGCCAATGTAGTCTAATTATTTCTGTTATGAATTTTAAAAAAGCCTGTTTTATACATTGAATAAGTTGTTTTCCTTGTGGAAAATAAATGATAGTAATTGAAGAAAATGAACACTATTAAATAAGACAGACATAAAAAATATGTTTGATCCATCTTTATATTAGCAGTGAGTTAAGAGGAAGTGGAAATAATGGCTCCTGGTGACCCTTTTAAGTGATATGTAAGGTTTCTGGATATCACTAGGTATAATATATATATATATATCTATGTATATATATTTACTATATATATTTACTTTTATGCACTTTATTTTAATAACAAAGTGCAGAAGATCGCCTGGCACTGGGAACAATTAAAGACACGATAGCATTCTGAACAATTTTAGATTATATTGAACTAGCAATATGGTGGGTGTATACCTATTTGTTTAAGGATGTACCTGGACTTTATTTATCATATCACTAATTTTTCCAATGTCTGATAGTAGAGGGAACTCTATGATTATTCAACTATTTCAAAAACCTTATACATTTTCCCACACTCCATTCCTTTGGTTACCATAACCACACCCAGTTTAGTGGTTTTCCACTCGCCATTTTCCCCACACTCCATTCCTTTGGTTACCATAACCACAGCCAGTACAGTTGTTTTGCATTCGCCATTTTCCCCACACTCCATTCTTTTGGTTATCATAACCAAAGTGGTTTTCCATCTGCCATTTTCCCACACTCCATTTCTTTGGTTACCTTAACCACACCCAGTACAGTGGGTTTTCCATTCTCCATTTTCCCCACACTCCATTTCTTTGGTTACCTTAACCACACCCAGTACAGTGGTTTTTCCATTCTCCATTTTCCCCACACTCCATTTCTTTGGTTACCATAACCACACCCAGTACAGTGGTTTTCCATCCACCATTTTCCCACACTCCATTCCTTTGGTTACCATAACCACACCCAGTACAGTGGTTTTCCATCCACCATTTTCCCACACGCCATTCCTTTGGTTACCATAACCATACCCAGCAAAGTGGTTTTTCAATTCTCCATTTTCCCACACTCCATTGCTTTGGTTACCATAACCACACCCAGTACAGTGGTTTTCCATCCACATTTTCCCACACTCCATTCCTTTGGTTACCATAACCACACCCAGTAAAGTGGTTTTCCATCCACCATTTTCCCACTCTCCATTCCTTTGGTTACCATAACCACACCCAGTACAGTGGTTTTCCATCCACCATTTTCCCACACGCCATTCCTTTGGTTACCATAACCATACCCAGTAAAGTGGTTTTTCAATTCTCCATTTTCCCACACTCCATTGCTTTGGTTACAATAACCACACCCAGTACAGTTTTTCCTTGCCCTGTCACCTCTAGATTCAGTCGTATAATGGAACTATTATGCTCCAGAGTTGTTTCTTATCACTGTCTTTATCCTTTAGTTTGCCAGCTCTCCATATTTACCCCCTCCATATTAACCCACTCTGCCCTAACATTGCCATAACTGTAAATTTTCCATAATCCTAATCATTCATCTTCTTTTAAACAGTTCATACCAATCATAACATGGTCTGTATTATAATATAAGTTAACTTAGTATAATATCTTATAATATGAGCTTTGTCAACAATATCAAAATCAGTCATCATTATTATAAATTAACTCATCAATAGCCAACAGTTGAATAATGAATGAACTTAGCAAGGAGATGCTGTAGTAGCAAACACTGTGGTAATTTTTTTACATGTTTCAGACACTATAGGGCTTCTTCAGCAGTATCAGCTAGCAGAAGCCTTATAGTGGGTGGAACGCGTTGAGGTATTACCACAGTGGTTGCTTCTAGTATGGCTCCTTTGTAACACTAATGCTATCACATTGCAAAGTCTATGTGTGGATATAAATACCACTGGGTGGCAAAATGCAAATGTTCCAACAAAAAAAAAGACACAACCTTTACATGTTTGATGTATATAATTATTCTTTACTTTGTGGCTCCCTTTTGTTTTCTGAGCTTATTTAATTAGCTCCTTTATTATTGTAAATGATTGAGTTTTCAGCAGAATGGTAGAACATAATTGCATATAAAAGGTAACAAATTAAAATCTGCATTTTTTTTACATTCTAAATTTTTTATTTAATTGCAGTTCAGCAAAAAGTAAATTTTAAAGACTGGACTACAGTTGTCCTTTAATCATAATTTTTATTCTGAATGAGGTCCTGACATAGTTGCAAAAGTAGTTTGCACATGTATTACAGGTACATTGCTTGCTTTGTAATGTAATGGATTTACAAAGGGAACTCTGTAGTGGCAAACACTGTGGTGATATCTCTACACGTTTCAGACACTATAGGGTTTCTTCAGGAGTGTCAACTAGTGGAAGCCCCAAGTTGGTGAAACATGTAGAGGTATTACCACAGTAATTGCTTCTACTATGGCACCTTTATAACATGTTGCCAAGTCAACTCATCTGAGAGCACAACAGGAACAAAGAGGTGCAGCCACCAACTACCAACTGACTAAGTATTACCTAAAGGACAACAATAACTTTTCTTTGCATGGAAGATTGTTTTTAATATTATCTCAGAAGCTTCTAGTGCGATCCAAACAGTCAGACATTTTAATATACACTGTGGTAATATCTCTACCTATTTCAGACACTATAGGGCTTCTTCAAGAGAGTGGACAAGCAAAAGTCCTATAATGGGCGAAATGCATAGAGATATTACTACAATGGTTGCTTCTTCCACGTCTTCTTCGTAACATGTTGTAAAGTCACCTCATCTGACATCACAAAAGGAACAATTGGGTGCTGCTACCAACTGACTAAAGGATTACTTAAGCACTACAATAACTTTTCTTTTCATGAAAGATTGCTTATAATATTATATAAGAAGCTTCTAGACCAGGGGTGGGCAAGTTCGGTCCTGAGGGCCACCCACAGGTCTGGATTTGATGATATCCCTGCTGCGCACTGGTGAGTTAATCACTTCTTCAGTCATCCTGATTGACTCACCTGTGCAGAGAAAGGATATACTCAAAACCAGGCTTGTGTGTGCCCCCCCACCCCACCAGGACCGATCTTGCCCACCCCTGTTTTAGACCATCCCAAACAGCAGGACATTTTAATATACAAAGTAGTAATTTCTGTACACGTTTCGGACACTATAGGGCTTCTTCAGGAGTGTCAACTAGCAGAAGCCTTATAGTGGGTGAAACAAGTAAAGGTGTTACCACAATGATTGCTTCAACTATGTCTCCTTTGTAACACTGACATCATCATATAGCAAAGTCACCTCACCTGAGAGCACAGCAGGAACAAAGAGCTGCAGCTACCAACTAACTGAAGCATTACCTGAGGACTACAGTAATTTTTTTTTGCATGAAAGATTAGAAGCTTCTGGACCGTTACATGTTTTAATATAAAATTCTACATGTTTGATTACTAAGGGATTGAAAAGACCTTAGTTACCTGGTACCTTAGCTCAGTGTTACCTTCCTAATTATACTGAAATACATTGTTTTTGCAGTTCTTATTTTTCGTGCAAGTTCAAACATTTTGTATTGTTTATTACACTCTGATCTTTTTAATGCATCACAAAAAAACAGCTTTTGAATATGTGGTTTGAAGTACCCATTTAACAGTCAATTTATATTAAAAAATACATGATGTTCATGTTCACTGTAAAGCATTTTATGTCAGTAACAGCTCTCATTATGTTACCTAAAAGCCCCGTTTTAGTGGTTCCCTTTCTAAAAGCTTGTATATTAAAAATGTTTTAGCTTTCAGAAAACACACGTGCAGGATCCTTATAATAATATCCCCAAATGGTAAAAAGAAATACTATAGCGTTGTTAGAAAAGTACCTGGAAACATAAACTAAATAACACAAAAAATATATACCAATGGACCCTAATGGGTTAAACACTTATATTGGTTGGCAAAGGCCTATTTCACAAAGTAAAAACCTTAAAGCACCATTGAAATATTATATATTTACTATTTTAATATTAATATCAACTATAATAATTCTGGTAAGTGTGTAACGCTCCATGGGAGCGTCTAAGTCCCTACAGAGCTGCGCGCAGAGGAAAACACAGGAGAGGGGGGAGGAAGACACAGGAGAGAGGGGAAGGAAGACACAGGAGAGAGGGGGAGGAAGACACAGGAGGGGGAGGAAGACACAGGAGAGAGGGGGAGGAAGACACAGGAGAGAGGGGGAGGAAGACACAGGGGAGAGGGGGAGGAAGACACAGGGGAGAGGGGGGAGGAAGACACAGGAGAGAGGGGGAGGAAGACACAGGAGGGGGAGGAAGACACAGGAGAGAGGGGGAGGAAGACACAGGAGAGAGGGGGAGGAAGACACAGGGGAGAGGGGGAGGAAGACACAGGGGAGAGGGGGAGGAAGACACAGGAGAGAGGGGGAGGAAGACACAGGAGGGGGAGGAAGACACAGGAGAGAGGGGGAGGAAGACACAGGAGAGAGGGGGAGGAAGACACAGGGGAGAGGGGGAGGAAGACACAGGGGAGAGGGGGGAGGAAGACACAGGAGAGAGGGGGAGGAAGACACAGGAGGGGGAGGAAGACACAGGAGGGGGAGGAAGACACAGGAGAGAGGGGGAGGAAGACACAGGAGGGGGAGGAAGACACAGGAGAGAGGGGGAGGAAGACACAGGAGAGAGGGGGAGGAAGACACAGGGGAGAGGGGGAGGAAGACACAGGGGAGAGGGGGAGGAAGACACAGGGGAGAGGGGGAGGATGACACAGGGGAGGGATGGGGGGAGACACAGGGGAGGAGAGAGAGGGAAAGAGACACAGGGGAGGGGAGAGGGGGAAGAGACACAGGGAGGATAAGAGACACAGGGGAGGGGAGAGGGGGAAGAGACACAGGGAGGATAAGAGACACAGGGGAGGGGAGAGGGGGAAGTGACACAAGGGGGGAGACACACAGGGAACTGGAGGGGGGGAAGAGACACAGGGGGGAAGAGACATAGGGGAGGGGGGAAGAGACACGGGAGGAGAGGAAAGAGGGGAGAGACATAGGGGAGGGGAGAGGGAGAAAGAGAGACATGAGAGGGGAGAGAGGGAAAGAGACACAGGGGAGGGGAGAGGGGGGAAGAGACACAGGGAGGATAAGAGACACAGGGTAGGGGAGAGGGGGAAGTGACACAAGGGGGGAGACACACAGGGAAGGGGAGAGGGGGGAAGAGACACAGGGGGAAAGAGACATAGGGGAGTGGAGGGGGGGAAGAGACACAGGGGAGGAAACGGTGGAGAGGCATAGGGGAGGGAAGAAGGAGAAATAGACACAGGGTAGGGGAATTTACTAGTTAAAATATAAATATATAAATATATATATACATATATATATATATATATATATATACATATATATATATATATATATTAATATTTTAAATATTTTTTATATTTATTTTGCTCTTATGATAATTGGAAAATGTTTTTAGAAAATGTAAAATATGTGAATACTGCCTTTAATTTCTACTTATTATATTCAGTTTTGCTATAATGGCAGCAGACATTTGCTTTTATACCTAACAGGAATGGGGAGGAACCTTTGTAATTTGCTAATTGTACCCACTGTTTTGTGACCATATGGACGCAGCTTGCCAGGCACATTTGTCTGCGTTTCAGGTCGTGCTTATCCATAAGGTTTTCATGGCAAATATACTGGAGTGGGTTGCCAGTTCCTTCTCCAGTCTGACCTCTCAGCTATGACCTGCCCATCTTGGGTGATCCTACATGGTGTAGCTCACAGCTTCATTGAGGTACCCAAGCCCCTTCACCACTACAAGGTAACGATTTGGAAATTTGGAAATAGAGCTATGGAAAATGTGCTATATAAATAAAGAATAATAGAAATAATAATAATAATAATAATAATAATAATAATAATAACAACAATATAATATACATTTATGATTTCAGTCTTCCTGAAAAACAAGGAGCACTGCAAGACCCCATTATGCTGGTATATAAAAGTAGAGCAGCCTCCATCCCACACACTCAAATGACCCATCTATTCTGCCCATTTCATCTACCTAAAAGACCAATTTAAAGGTCCACCGTAAATAAATAATAAATCCTATAATTTATTAGCCTCTATATGTAATTATGCTGCAGCGGAATCGATCATGTGATGGTCAACTTCCTAAGAAACTTTGAATACACAGGAAGCTTCTATATGCATAATGATAATGTGACAACTACAACTGCCAGGGCTTTCATTAGGTGTAGTGGAAAGCTCATTAGTTTACAAAGGCAACCCTCCTGAGAATGTAACATATAGCATCAGTTTGGAAAAGAAAATGTAACACTACAATAAACAAATAATTGCATATCAAAGTTACAAGGATGTTATTTTACATATAATATAGAGCGCATTTTGCTACATTTATTTCACGTATTACATAGTATATATATATATATACTGTATATATATGGAGATAGGAGCCCAAAAAATCGGGGGGGGATAATTCAATTGTACTTCTAGGACAGGAAGCAGAGGCGGATCTAGCGCCGGTGTAACCGGGACAGTGAACTGTGGCCCTTCTCTGGGGGACCCTATTGCTGCAGTGCCCCTCAAAATCTTTTTTTGTTTTTTTTGTTTCAGTTCTCAATGCCCCTGGCCCCCAAATATAATTACAAATTATTTATATATATATATATATATATATATATATATATATATAAATATATTTTATATAAATTACGGGTCACAGCTTTCATGGGAAATGCCTTTCATGTGTCCCCTATTAATTTAATCTCACACACACACCGTTCCTATACCCCTGTATATATATATATATATCATTTTAATTACTATAACTCAATAGTTTTTTTTAGACCTATAGCTGCTGGTGCCAGGTAGACAGGTGCATAGGGGCGTAAGGAGCTTGTGCCTAGGGGCGCCACATATGTAACTCCAGCCCTGGTTGTATCTACTTCTTAGATACAATTGTCATTTATCATCAATGACAACATTTACCTACAACCTTTAGCAATTTCCTTTTCATATTTCTGCCCACTTAAATCTCCTTCTCTCTGAGGACAGAAATAACAAAGGGCAGAAGCAACGTATTGAATGTTAAATGAAGCTGACATTGTTTTTTTTTATTTTTAAATGACATTATGCTGAAGCAATTAGAGCATGAAGTAGAGATTTACAAATAAAGATAATAAACTGATATCAATAAAATCAATGAGCCTGGGAGACAATAGAGATCTATTAATTGTAGTTGTGCTATTTTGTGTGATTGTTCTGAAATGTAACTTTGATACATAATTGTGATTGTATATGCAAATATTTCATAATCATTATTTCATAATCATGTAGTTGTAACAGCCGGCCCAGGGGCCACATCCGGCCCTCACGCACTTCTCTGGAGTTGAAGAACATGACAAGCTTCAGCAATATAAAGTCTGTTATATCTCTAGCAAATAATAACCAGCGAAGTGGGAACTTACCTGGGGAGGTATATTATAATATTTTGGAGACATATTAATAATAATTTGTCCTGGAAAAGCCTGACTATTTTTTATAGTAATATGTTTAATAAATTCCCTCTACATATACATAGGAAGTGGGGATATTTACAGCTCCTCTGGTTCAAGAAAAATTGAATTTTTTTGTGATTTATGCAAAAATCACAAAAAAATAACAGAGAAAATCAGAATTTTTTAATGACGCTTTACGGGGACCAGAATCTATTTTGGGTTTGTAACATCACTTCCTCAGAGCTGTATCATAGGGATGTTTTATCTGTCAGTGGAGGGAAGGGTTGGGTAGGTAGAGGTTAGGAGTATTTGTTAGATTATTGGATCTGACTGATATTGACACCACACCCCTTCCCCCTCATAGGCCCAAAAGCAGGCTGTATGCATCGACAGATGCAAGAACCTCTCTTCCCCATTGATGCCTGCAGTCACCACAATGTATTTCTTTCTGTTTAAAAACAAGATTTTCCTGGCATAATTATGCTCTTAAATCAGACTTAAATGTTTTATATGTTTTTTCACTGTACAGTGGTCCTGTAACGTTTGTAACCCCTCTTATCCCTACTTTGATAACACTATCTTGTTATCGTTGTCCCGTTCATCATTACGCCAGGCCCTGAATGAAGGATTTTTACAAGTGAACCCTAAATAACTTATAATACGCAGTGTAATGAGGGCATTTAGCTTCTTCCTTTTCCACCAGTCTTTATAGATTTTATGCTAATGCAAATTTACATGGAGAATTGATTAACCCTTCGGGGAGTTTGCTGTGATCGGTATTCTCTGTTATTATTGAGTTGGCAGCTCTTTAAGTCTATGCAGATTTGTCAATATTCTACATTATTGGATTTCCTTATAAATTCTTATTTTATAAAGAGTTATAGTTAGATGATTCAGTTATAAGTATCCTTGAGTAAATAATCATATTGAATAAGTGTTTTCTGCAACAAAAATATATTGTACAGCGAGTTCCCAAGAATTGTATACAGTACATATACACCTCCCATTATTTTAAGAGGCCAGAGGGGCTAATATTTTTTTAATTAATACAAGAAGTGCCTGTTTACTCTCAAGTCATGCTGCTTTAGATGCTCAACCACATTAAATAGCGGAGGAACACACCCTGACCTCAATAGCATCCAACTGCCTAAATCACAGTGTGGCTTTTGTATTTAGTTTGTTCCTCTCAAAATTAAGTTGTTATTTATTAATCTGTTAAAGAGATAAAGAACGTCCAATTTTGATTTTATTATATTAAACATGACTCTTCTACTGGATATCCATTCCACTATAAAGTAGTTTGTACACACATCACCCTTAATCTTTCACCTAATTTTAAATTGTCATGACCCAGGTTTGGGGGTCCAACTCAGCTCCAGAATGTCTACAGGCATCGTCCCTTGGTCCATGGAGTGGATGGGCTTTACAGTGGCCGCTTCTATTCCAGGACATAACCCCTAAATAAAAGTCGGACCACCATGTTTATGTTCACGAGAAGAGTCTTTATTGGGATAAGTTGGAACATTTAAAGGTAAACGAACAATACAACGTTGGTTCAACCCATAAACATGATCATATTACCTGACCTTAACCAGTTAACTCAATTGTCTCTCTGTAATACCCCTTTAGCCAATATGTGGGGTGTGGGAGTTAATCCCATCAAAGGCTGAGCTGGTAATTACATCACAAACATAAACACATTTAAAGTTCCCTTCTAAACTAGTTAACTCACTTTAGTTTATTTCTTGCCCAAGCTAGATAATTTCATCATTCACTCACCAGGCAGAAAGATACATGGTCCATGGTTCAAATTTCCTGTCTCTGGTGATGGGATTAGCAGGGAACAGTGATTTTTGCGGGGGGGGGGGGGGGGGGGGGTCTGGCATGTGGGATAGTTTTTTCAGTAGAGGTTAACTCGTGCCAAAAAGCAGATCTTAACATCAATCATAAAGCTTTGCTTGGCTGTTGTTTACAAATGTATTATTAATAGTGAACTAAAAATTAGATGTAGCATTGCCCTTTAAGTCTTTCCTTATTGGTCCTTGAGTCTATACTCCATTTAAGTTGCTCTCCTTTGAATTGTTTCTAATATTTTGATATCCTTTCGGAGATGGAAATGGATACGCCATTCTATATGGGAGTTAGCAGAACATGTAATGATAAACAATAATAGCCTAGTTATACAATCAGCCACCGCCATGTATAAAAGGGACATGGAAGGTTTCCTAATATGAACTAAATAATCCCTGTATGGGTCTGCCCACTGCAGTGTATGCAGACACAGACTCTGTAGAGCTGGACGTGCAGTGTCCTAGCCTATCAGGGACCTCAGCTGCCTGTTGCAGAATATTGCTAAGCGATGGTCACTGATTGGTAAGTATGAGGTACAGCACAGCCAGTACATAAGAGTCTGTGCCTTCATGAGCTGCAGTGGGCAGAACCATACAGGGACTGTTTGTTTGATTTTAGTCAGTAAAAACAGAGCTTAGAAGCAATTTCTTAATAAAATAAAGTACATAAAAGTAAGTAGATACACAGGTAAAGCCCCTGGATCCCACTGCCTTATTAGTTGAGCTCCATATTGCTTTTCTCCATAATGAATGGGGACATTGCATTTAAGGCTGTGTGATGTATTCTATTTGTGTTGTAATAATGACAGTCATTTAATGTAATCCTTAATGTCTTGGCAGATTATTTAATTAATAAATGATAAATTAATGACCCCATGTTCTAACCTTTCCTCCTCCCAAGTTGCCTGTATTGGCTTATTTATAATTCATAGTGCTCCTCTGGCACTCGGTGATGAAGGCGATGATAGATGGAGAAAGCAGCCTTAAAATGGAAGCATCTCATTTATACTTACATATAAACTGTGGCTTGTGTTTATTTGTACTGTAATGTTAATAGGTATGCACTACAGTATATCATTTAAGAGAATATTTTACCACAATTTGCATAAATTATGTAGCAATGGAGGTTGGGAATCCTAACCATGGACAGCTATTTCAAGGTTACTGGCTATCATCAGTGTGGGGCGGGATCTCAGCTTGTGTTGGGGACCTTATGAGTAGGTAGTTCACCACAACAATCATTTATAATATGGTGGGCAAAAGAGCGATAGAAGCCTCCACCGTACAGTATTATAATAATTCTATCGCTCTTTTGCCCACCATATATTAAATGATTGTTGTGGTGAACTACCTACTCATATGGTCCAACAGCACAAGCTGAAATCCCGCCCCACACTGATGATAGGCAATAACCTTGAAACGGCTGTCTGAGGGTAGGATTCCCAGCTTGTGTATAATCCAACCTTGGATTTGCATAAAAGCTGCTGTGTAATGCAGCGGGCATAAGCTTAAAGGAAGCCATGTTTAAAATGGTTATGGAGCGAAGAACGAATTATTTGCATGTCCCTGCTCAGCTTCCCAGAATGCAGTGTAATAACTGTATTTCTCGGAATTCTGAGCAGGAAGCAGTTTTTTTTAACTTGTTTTAGACATTTAAATGTGAACACAAATGTACTATTAGTATACTATATATATATGTGCTTACTGTATTTCACAGTTTTAGACATGACGGATGAATTTTTCACAAACCAGGTCACTTAACCACATACAGTACTGTTTCACGGTTACTGCCGATCCTCAGTATGGTGTGAGTGCCTGGTTTGTGTGTTGATTGTTGTAAAGAGTAATTCTATACAGCAATTATTTCACATATGGTGGGCTAAGAGTGATAGAAGCCCTCCACCGTACAAAGTACAGTAGTACAAATAAGGAATAGTACATGAGTGATTCCACTTGAATGTCTAAAAATAAGTTGATAAAAACTTATTTCCTGCTCAAATTTCTCAGAAACACAGTATATGCACTGCAATCTGGGAAAACTGTGCGGGACATGCAAATGAGGCCACATAATGCACCATCACTCTGTCAATCCAAACCATTTTAAACATGGCTCCTTTAAAGCATATGCTTACTGTATTTCACAGTTTTAGACATAGCAACGGATGGATTTTTCACAAACCAGGTCACTTAACCACATACAGTACTGTTTCACGGTTACTGCCGATCCTCAGTATGGTGTGAGTGCCTGGTTTGTGTGTTGATTGTTGTAAAGAGTAATTCTATACAGCAATTATTTCACACATATTATTGTGAATCAGTTACTAAATAAATAAATGAAACTCTATATGGCCACTCCATAATCTTTTATAATTTACTGCAATAATAAACATGTTGGGGAATAAATATTTTGTTGCACTTCCCAGTTTGCATTTATTCCTGTATTTTCGTATCTATACAAACTCTCATTGTAAACTAATTCATATAAAGAAAATAAATATAATTGTTCCTGCTGATTCTGTGCAAAATAATATAATATAATATAATAGCGCGGTATTATGAATGGTTTCCAGTTATATTAATATACAGCAAGTATAAGAGTTTCATTGTAACATCTCCGAGCTCAGGATGTTTATTTATAATAGGATATTTTCAGTAATTTTATCGCCTAGTGACTGAGAATTAATCACGGCGTGCTAGTAATGGCGGCGCTCTTACTGGAAGTTCTGATGTACAAGATAATTCTGCAGGAAAATCGCTCCTTCTGGACACTCGGCACAGATGGTTTTTATTGCCTTGTATTTATTTGTGTAACAACAAGAGATTCTGCATGGCAGCTATTCCAAGAATTCATGGCATTTATATCATTTACATGTTTCTATTATATGTATATATATTTATTATGTATATATTCAGCAAAGGTGCTGGCGGTTGTGTGCTCAGCTTTCCATAAGTAACCCTATCATCTGGTATATAGATTATATAGGTCTTTATTTGTTTGTTGAAACTTTGAATTTCCATCTAAGATAAAGCTTACAAACCGAGAAAAGAAATGATCATGGAAAATAAGTTTATTTTAATTTAGTATTAATAAGCTTGTTATTGATGTTAATCTTTTATTTTAATTGAGTTATTTTATTTTGTTCATCTTAATGTTTTTTTTATATATTTTATACTTTTATATCTACACTGGTTAACATGAATTTGTAAGCTTTTACTTGAAACTATTTAATAAGAAAAAAAAGAAGAAAAACAAGTTGAAGAGATATTTATATATCAGCATAAAGACAACGATGCCGTAAACGGAGTAATCTTTTCTCACAAATCCTTTTTCTCGTACAAATACTTATTCTTTTTTTTTTCTGTTGTGTTTAATGAATATAAAAATTGCTGTAATTTAAAACATTTAATCTCTTCCACATAAACAGTGTAAATGGAAAAAAAACTGGTACGCGGCTGTGGCTTATTTTGCGTCCTTGTTCTTGTACCTCGTATGGATTTTCGGAAAAATCTGTATGTGCTTGGTGGTGTTTTGCGTCTTTAGGGTCCTGTAGCCTCGTTTTCATTTTTTTCGTGTCTAAACTCTTTAATTTCGACTTAAATTGACTTGTAACTTCACTTTTAGAGGTGCTGGGTGCCCCCCCCCCCTTGCTGTGGGTAAGCTTTTTATGTGTTTGTTTTGTGTATTTTTTGTTGTTTTAGTGTTTTCATGTGCGCGGGTTTCGCCCGCTAATGTCGTATTTTTGCGAGGTCGTAATATTTTTTTTGGTAAGTGGGGCGGTTCGTATTTGCGGATGCTAAGTTCGTAAATGTTGCCGTCGCGGTGGGAGCCTCCACCTCCGCAAATGTGGCCCTTCGCTTTGCCTTCGGCGCTTCTTGCCAGCAACCGCGGCCCTCGCAAAGCCAGGGCCACAGCGTTAGCAACAACTTTTGTCAACCCGCACTGTTGACAACTATATATATGTGATATGGCAACTTCAGTCTGTCCTGACTCATCAGCCCCAGCCAACATTCATCATTTATTTCCTCAAGGTTAATATTTAAAGTCCTAACATAGGGTCCTATTCAATTGCAAGCCCGTAATTACCTTCAAACTGAACTTTTGGCTGGGGTTAAAATGTTTCTAAACATGTAGATATATTCACTTGTTACTAGCCCGTCATTACATGCTCACAGCCCCAACACGCGTACCCCTACATAGCATTTTAGGGCATGATCATGGTCAATTAAGCAAGCCCGTAAGTTACAGCCTCCATGGGTTTCAGCAACGTCATGCTGATAATACCCAAACCAATCTCTCCTCTCCAGACCTATTCCCCTCCGTACTAACTCTTGTCACAATATGACTTTCCACCTAGATGGTCATCTTCCTTCTCCATCTCTATACCTGACATCTGTCTTACCGTTGACAAGACAAAAGTTACCTCCATGTCTCAAGTTAGATGCATACAACCTCCTCATTCCATCACTCACCAAATCGTGCTGTCTCCATCTCCCAAAATTCTCCACAATTTATTTCTCCGTCACCAAAGACACTACTAAGACACTAATCCATGTTCCCATAATTTCATACCTTAACTCCATTTTAAATGGCTTTCCACTAAACCTACTATCCTCATTCCAGTCTACTTGAATACTTCCGTCACCAGCCTCACCGAATGCCCATCATCAGCTGCCTCTTCTGCCAGTCCCTACATCGGTTCCTCATGTCTTCCAGAATAACATTCAATATTCTGAGCAAAGTTGCAGCGTCCTCAGAAACACTGTACGTTTTTGCATCTCAGCTCTTGTCTCCAGATACCTCAAAACCACTCTCTTTGCTCTGCACAAGATTTGTGCCTCACATCCTCTACTGTTACCTTCTCCCTTGCTTGCCTACAGACTCTTTATGCCATTCTTTGGAATTCTCTATCTCGCTCTTCAAGACTCTCCCCTAGTCTTCAAATATTCCATCCCCACCCCCATGTTCAGAGAAACATTTCACATTCCTCCTTAATCATCTATAACTTCATCTAAGATCATCTACAACATCGATTCATCCAGCAGTCCCCTCATGCTTCTATCCCCTAATACCTCTTACATTGTAATCTCTTCCTCATCTCCTCATGCAACAATATGTATGTACAAATGTGATGTCTTGTCTTATGGGCCTGTTAATGTATGTAACAGTCTATCCATTGTTTATTATACTCTATAGAATCTAAATATGAAATAAAATAACCTAATAATATGTCCCCAACGGCATCACACCCCCTAGATCTCAGTTATTTTCTCTAGATACACTCCAATCCATTCTCTCATCAACCATCATTATCTCCTACCATGCATGCCCTCAGCTCTTCTCCAAACCACCTCATTCTTTGGCATACTCTACCTCACTTTATTAGACTTTACTCTAGTGTTCATGTGGTCGACGTTCCTTGAAAACCCATCTGTTCTGACAAGTGTAGAGCTCATGCCCGATCTACCTTTTTGGAGCCCCTAGGCAGTGAAGTGGAGGAGCTCCTGCTAGTGAGTATGCAAGGTATGCACTGACCAATTTTTTGCCTTTTCTGTGCGTGTAAGTTCCTTTTCCTGTTGTAATTCTCTTGTTCTAGGTGTTATGAACTGCTGCAACTCATTTTCTTAAGCCAGGAACCATTTTTCTTTTAAAGTGGCACCTCTCACAGGGAAGCGCCCCTAGGCGGCTGCCTAGTTGGCCTAATGGGATATCCGGCCCTGTGCCCATAGGGTTACTATTGGGACTAGTTGTACTAGCCAATCAACGAATGTTTCTCAATAGCAAGTTGGCTAGTACATCTAGTACTACAGAGACCCTGTCTGCTGGGAGCAGACCTTTCGATGAGACTATTTTGCAGGTTTCAGTGAAAAAACAGAGCTTTTACACTTGTTTATAAAATTATGTTTAGATATATCATAAATCACCAAGATTGTTTCTTTAATATACCTTTAACTTTGTTCATGGCTAGTATACACTTCCAAAATGATAACTTCAAAATAACTGGAGATCTAAGACATTTTTATCTCAATGGGACATAAGTAATTCTTCTTTAGATCATACATTGCTGCTTACAAATTAAAGAGCACCTGGATCGCCATGACCAAACGCCGCCCGCGTCACAACGCTCAGCTCCCGAGTTCTTGGCTGTTGCTCGGCATATGATGATTATCTTATTTTACTTGGCAGGCGAGCCACGTCAGCCTCCCTGTAATGTTTATTTCCTGTGGTTATAAAATGTGAAATCTCTTGCACCTTGTGTAGACAAGCAATACCTTTTCAGTAAAGCAAAGAGCTACAGGCAGTTGTTCAGTTCTGGCTGGTTCTCCTCTTTGGGGAGCCAAGGCTGGCGATGCCGATCTAAGAAAAAAATATTACTCAGTGCTGTTATATTCTGCAAGGGCGCACACTAAGGAAATATATCGAGATGTATCACCAGTTTCTTGTATATACTGATATTTCAGATCTATCTGTTTACCCTCATGCGAAGATATGAAAGCTAGATCAAATATATACTGCTGGCAGCATGCATTAAATACAGCAGAGCAAACAGACAGCCAGTGTAAGCAAATATATCTGCTTTCTCTTTTAAGTACAGTCAATAGTTATTGTCTTACTGTTGACTTTAGACTGTGTGGAAAAGCCTGCAAAATAAATGTATGTTTTTAAAGCTAACAGTAAAGCCATATGTAATAAATAATTATAACTACCTGATGCGCTGGGACAGTTTCCACCTTCCTCCTTGGGACCCATCTTGATAGATGTTCCTTTAAATTAGCAAGTTGTGTTCGTTATCCATTTATTACAAAATCATATTACAACCCAAGTCCGGATTTACATCTCCAGCGCCCCTAGGCATAATTTTCTTAGCTGCCCCATATGTGCACACTGGTGAGCTTGTGGATGATAAAAAGTCCAGTATTATGTATATATATTTATATTTCCTCTAGTACTCACCATTTCTTTGCATGTAGTTACAGCCTCACAACAGCTTCGTCCCTCTTGTAAATCTCTAGTTAAAGTCTATGAACTGCAGTATTTGATGCCGAGGAACATTTTAAGTAGCAAATGAAACGCCCCTAGGCAGGTGCCTAGTCAGCCTAATGAGAAATCCGGCCATACAACATCATTAATGACATAATTTGGGGGCATGGTTAGACATGCATATTGTGCTTGGGAAAAAAGTCTCAATTCCTGGATAATAAACACTTTTGTACAAGATGAAAGATGAAAGGAACTCCTATAAACATGGCTCCTACCACATCAAGCATGTGCAGGGTGCAAGGTAATTTTTTTAAATGATATATTACAGATGACTTTATTATTGACAAACATTATAATAATAAAAACTGGATATCATAAATATAAAAATAATAAATAATAATATAAATATAATAAACTTATAAAGTGGACTAGTACCCACAGCTCTTTATCTTGAAGTTACATTGTACTTTAAATGTGAAAAATAGCATATTTTAATTAATGAATTACTTTATTGTATTTATGAATTAGCACTGCATTGAAGCCTATTTCCCCCTATGTTTGTTAAACATGTTTTGCAGTTCCTGATACGATTGGTTGTTTTATAGGCAGTTGAATTAATGTACATTTATATAGGTATCATTAAGAGCGGCCATGATTCAGGAGGTATGTCATAACATTCATATCACTAGTGGAATTTCCCTAGGGGTGGAAATATATATGAGGGGCAGTGGGTCATCTGTATTTATGTAAGTCTATTTTGCGATGGTCACGTGCTACTCACGCTATAAAGGAAACCCAGATTTCAAGGGACATTTAAAAAAGATTATTTGATAGTGTACCACTGTGTGGTTTATTTTGTTAAATGAAGCCCTCTTTGGAAAAAAACATGAAAAACATAATTGCGCTCCATGTCCCTTTAAATGAGGATCTAAGAGGAATATTCCAAAATAGCACACTAATAAAATGATCAGGAAAGCCCAAGCAGCATGATGTCTAACTTAAAGGACCACTTTGTTGTTTTTGTTGCTTAGTCATTTAGTCGTGTTCGATTCTCAGTGACCTTATGGATCACTGTACCCCAGGCACATCTGTCTGCTACTGCTACTCTGAGCTTCATCAAGTTCATGTTCGTTGCTTCAATGACCTCATCTATCCATTTCTGCTTCTGCTTTCTTTTTCTTTGAGTGTCTTCAAAAGGACCACTGTAGTTTGGATAAGACTTTACAGGTTTGTAACAAACAAATATGGGGGGGGGGGTTACAAAAAGATTGAGGTTCCATGAGTGGGTGCAGTAGTCTGGGGTAACCTGTGATCCAGCTTCTCAGGTAATTTACTAAAGGCTTATTCCATGGTAACAGCAAATTGTATGGCGAGTGTTATAGGCACCATACCGTGAAAATCCAACATTTGAAAGTTTGCAGTGTGGTATTTTCAAGTGAATGGAGAGCCCCAGTGCACAAAAAATGGCTCCCTAAAATAGCAAAAGAACTGCTGGTGTACCCCAGGGCAACACCTGGTGCCTTGTCACCTAGCGCCACCTTCTATTTGCACTGGGCCCTTCTGATCACCCTCTGTACCAACTCAGTTAGTGCCCCTCCTCATGACCCCTTCCCATAATAGATCTCATGCCCAAGACACCAGCCCATAAGTGAAACTATCCCCAAAACACCTTCCATAGCTGCTCCCCTTGCCACTACCAATTCCCATAGCTGCTCCCCTTCCCAAGACCCATTCCCATAACTGCTACCCTTCCCAAGACCCATTCACATAACTGCTCCCCTTCTCAAGACCCATTCCCATAACTGCTCCCCTTCCCAAGACCCATTCCCATAACTGCTCCCCTTCTCAAGACCCATTCCCATAACTGCTCCCCTTCCCAAGACCCATTCCCATACCTGCTTCCCTTCCCAAGACCCATTCCCATAGCTGCTCCCCTTCCCAAGACCCATTCCCATAGCTGCTCCCCTTCCCAAGACCCATTCCCATAACTGCTCCCCTTCTCAAGACCCATTCCCATAACTGCTCCCCTTTCCAAGACCCATTCACATAACTGCTCCCCTTCTCAAGACCCATTCCCATAACTGCTCCCCTTCCCAAGACCCATTCCCATAACTGCTCCCCTTCTCAAGACCCATTCCCATAACTGCTCCCCTTCCCAAGACCCATTCCCATAACTGCTCCCCTTCCCAAGACCCATTCCCATAGCTGCTCCCCTTCCCAAGACCCATTCCCATATTGCTCCCCTTCCCAAGACCCATTCACATAACTGCTTCCCTTCTCAAGACCCATTCCCATAACTGCTCCCCTTCCCAAGACCCACTCCCATGACTGCTCCCCTTCCCAATACCCATTCCCATAGCTGCTCCCCTTCCCAAGACCCATTCACATAACTGCTCCCCTTCTCAAGACCCATTCCAATAACTGCTCCCCTTCCCAAGACCTTATTCCCATAGCTGCTCCCCTTCCCAAGACCCATTCACATAACTGCTCCCCTTCTCAAGACCCATTCCCATAACTGCTTCCCTTCCCAAGACCTTATTCCCATAGCTGCTCCCCTTCCCAATACCCATTCCCATAACTGCTCCCCTTCCCAAGACCCATTCCCATAGCTGCCCCCTTCCCAAGACACATTCCCATAACTGCTCCCCTTCCCAAGAACCATTCCCATAGCTGCCCCCTTCTCAAGACCCATTCCCATAACTGCTCCCCTTCCCAAGACCCATTCCCATACCTGCTCACCTTCCCAAGACCCATTCCCATAACTGCTACCCTTCCCAAGACCCATTCACATAACTGCTCCCCTTCTCAAGACCCATTCCCATAACTGCTCCCCTTCCCAAGACCCATTCCCATAGCTGCTCCCCTTCCCAAGACCCATTCCCATAGCTGCTCCCCTTCCCAAGACCCATTCCCATAACTGCTCCCCTTCTCAAGACCCATTCCCATAACTGCTCCCCTTCCCAAGACCCATTCACATAACTGCTCTCCTTCTCAAGACCCATTCCCATAACTGCTCCCCTTCCCAGGACCCATTCCCATAACTGCTCCCCTTCTCAAGACCCATTCCCATAACTGCTCCCCTTCCCAAGACCCATTCCCATAACTGCTCCCCTTCCCAAGACCCATTCCCATAGCTGCTCCCCTTCCCAAGACCCATTCCCATAGCTGCTCCCCTTCCCAAGACCCATTCCCATAACTGCTCCCCTTCCCAAGACCCATTCACATAACTGCTTCCCTTCTCAAGACCCATTCCCATAACTGCTCCCCTTCCCAAGACCCACTCCCATGACTGCTCCCCTTCCCAATACCCATTCCCATAGCTGCTCCCCTTCCCAAGACCCATTCACATAACTGCTCCCCTTCTCAAGACCCATTCCAATAACTGCTCCCCTTCCCAAGACCTTATTCCCATAGCTGCTCCCCTTCCCAAGACCCATTCACATAACTGCTCCCCTTCTCAAGACCCATTCCCATAACTGCTTCCCTTCCCAAGACCTTATTCCCATAGCTGCCCCCTTCCCAAGACCCATTCCCATAACTGCTCCCCTTCCCAAGAACCATTCCCATAGCTGCCCCCTTCCCAAGACCCATTCCCATAACTGCTCCCCTTCCCAAGACCCATTCCCATAACTGCTCCCCTTCCCAAGACCAATTCCCATAGATGCCCCCCTTCCCAAGACCCATTCACATAACTGCTCCCCTTCCCTTAACTCCAGCTTGCAAAGATCTTCTGCCTACAGCATTCTCCACTTTCCAGCGACATACTCTAATAGGTGTAGGAACTGGGGGGGAATCCCCCCCCCCCAGAATTATTCTGGCTCCTACACCCCTGCATACTCTACATATATATAATATTGAATGAATATTATGATATTGATAGGCAGTAACCTTGAAACGGCTGTACGTTCGTGCAATTCACTTGTGTATAATCCAACCCTAGCTTTGCTCAAAATTGTTTGATACAGCGGGCATATGCTTTGGGGAAGCCATGTTTGATATGGTTATGGATTAGAAGAGTAAATCCTTTGTGGGCACATTTGCATGTCCCTGACAATATATATATAATTTTTTTTTTTTTTTTTTATATTTTTTTTTTTTTTCTGTAGTGTATTGTCACTTTTGTTGTAAGTCCCAATTACTATTTTCATAAGTTCACCACCTAGCATTTACTGATTAAACATGGTATTTTACTGTAATTTTAGTGATGGTAGATGTGTAATCACATGTCATGGTGGGCACAGGGAGTTCTGTAGCATCACTTAGCCTGGTGCTGGAGAGGTTACCTGTCCTCATTATTTTGGGAAAATCGTACTTACCGCAAAGTGTGTTGACCGGCTAATTCAGTCTATAGTATATCTGTCACTATAAGTCTCAAAAAACAAACATGGTGATGATATAACCCTATAGTATCCTTTTCTTTAGCAGTCAAAGTTCTAAAAAAAGTAGGTTATAGCATAAGCGGCTAAAATTATAATATGTGCCATAGGAAGCCGTGTGCCCTGCGGTTGAACTTCATGGATGTCATCATGACAGTAAGTAAGGTAATTGGTTTCAATAACCTATAATTGCATACTTCATAATTTTTTTTATGGGCAACTTAATGTTCGCAGTAAGTTTCATACTGACAGCTCTTCAGAACTCATATTCAATTCCTTAACCCTAAGAAAATATCATATCAAGGCAAAGTAATTGCATCCCCTTAAGATTCTTACAGCTATATTTTCTTCTAATGAGTTATAGACTTAGTATAGCAGCTGGGAACCAGAATGGAAAGTGCAGAGTCTGCTCAGGGATAGGGTCAGCAGGTTGGGACAGTTGCAGAGCTATGGCTGGTACAGCAAGTGCAAAGTGCCAGGGCTAAACAACATGGTAGAATTAAAGGGGGGATCTTAATTTATTAATGGAGGGGGCAAATAATTATTTTTATTGAAAAGCTAGCTGAGTACCCTTGGCCCCCCTAAAGGTAACTGAATAATATTGGGTGCCATGGAGGCCCATAGGGACCCCCAGGGTTATTCATTACCAAGGGAATTTATAGGGATGCATGGTAATGAGTTTATATTAGGTGTCATGGGGTTCCATATGGACTTCCAGGGTTAGCCAATTGATTACCATGGGGGTTAATAGGGGCCATCATGGTATTAGGTTTAAGTTAGGTGCTGTGGGATATCATAAGGACCTCAATGGTCATACATTAGATTACCATGGGAATTCCTACGGACCCCCATGGTATCAGATTAATGTTAGGTATGGACAACTTCAGCTGAGACTCAAGGTAAATAAACTAACACTGTGTTTAAAATATTAAACAGGGACCCCCATGGTTTTAGTTAGAGGCCTGGAAGAGACCTTGATGGGCTTGATGTGCCCCCACCCCAAGGCACAAGTGGTGGGAGCCCAATAGTTCCCTGAGGTAATGAAGGGGTTCCAGGGAAAAGTATTGCCATCCCTACGTTTAAAGAACTTAGTACTTGAGTCTGACTACTCTATTTGATGCTGCAGAGCATTAGATTCCCTTAAAATATATCTGATTGCAAAGCACTTACACAATATGGTTTGAATCCTGCTCAGACAAAATTAATACTGATATATGACACCATGGGCTTTAGTGTAGCACAAGAGCCTTGATTAGGCTCCAGTAAGTAATCCTTGATTAATTATACAGTACTCAAAATGCTGCAGTCTATAAGTTTCAAACCAAATAACTGCGACCTCCCAGCATTTTATTACAAGAATGGATATAAAATCTGATATGAAATCCTTCAAGTAGACGACACACTAAGTTAATTTACTAGTTGAAACATTTTGCACCAGAGATACAGTAATAAGAGCTACTGAAGAAGATATGAAAAATGTCATTTTTTCCAAACTTGTGTATTCAAGCAAAAAGGTGCTATATGCAGAATTTTACATTTCTTTATATACCGGTCACAGGCAAAAGAAGGGATGAAAAGTCTTTTATTAGAAGTAGCAGTTTATATAATCCAGAATGAAAAAAACACATATATATATTGAATATGAATATTTATGTACCAAGCTGCTTTTAATTTTTGTCCTTGCAGGACCTGTCGGCTTGAAAAATCCATTATGACTGTTTGAGGATTATCTAAATTGTATACATTTTTTATAAAACAGTAAAATATGAATACATTTTCAACATTTAAATTTAATTTTCACTTGATTTCCATAGCTTTTTTTGATGATGCTGAGCCTCATTAATGAATCCATGACACTTTAAAGGTAAAATTCATACCAAAAGATAGAGATTTTTGAAAGGCTAATTTAGGGTGCCATTGGCAAAAAATAATAATGTATTTAATTTACTATAAATTTCATCACATTAAAACCTGCCTGTTACATATGAGAATGCCCCAGAGCATTTATCTGCATTGAGTTTCAAGTTATAGATGTGACAAAAGTGATCTACAAGCTGCCTCATCCTTCAAGTGTGCCTCCTGGGTATTTTGTAATATCTTCATTAGACCATTCTAGCACTAGATTGTGACTGTGCAAAGTGAATTATTTGAACATAAACAAAGAGTATACAGCTCTGAACACCCATAATTGTCACCTATCTCTGTAGTGAAAAAAAATAATATATATATATATATATATATATATATATATATATACAGTGAGGTAAAAAGGTATTTGATCCCCTGCTGATTTTGAACGTTTGATCAGTCTATAATTTTAATGGTAGGTGTATTTTAATAGGGAAAAAACAAGAAAAACGCATGTCAAAAAAGTTATAAACTGATTTGCAGGTCAATGAGGGAAATAAGTACTTGGTGGCAAAACCCTTGTTGGCAATCACAGACGTCAGATGTTTCTCGTAGTTGGCCGCCATGTTTGCACACATCTCTGGAGGGATTTTGTCCCACTCCTCTTTGTAGATCCTCTCCAAGTCATTAAAGTTTTGAGGCTGATGTTTGGCAACTCGAACCTTCAGCTCCCTCCACAGATTTTCTATGGGATAAAGGTCTGGAGACTAGCTAGGCTGCTCCAGGACCTTAATGTGCTTCTTATTGAGCCACTCCCTTGTTGCCTTGGCTGGGTGTTATTCTGTCTCTCACTGTTAAAATACACCTACCATTAAAATGATAGACTGATCATTTCTTTGTCAGTGGACAAACGTTCAAAATCAGCAGGGGATCAAATACTTTTTCCTCTCATGTGTATATATATATATACACACCACATACAAATTGTTTATCTAAAAATAAACAACTTAAATATGTAAAATACACTAAATATCACATTTACGTTCTGTTAAATGCATGGGGTTTAAATTTTGGTTCCAATGAAGATACAAAAATCACAAAATAATAAAGCTCATTGTAAATGCTTCTTTTTGTACTCCATTGTGTAACTGTGTAACTGTGTCACTCATTATAGTATTCTGATTGCACTGTAATTGACCTAATGTGTTTTTTTTCATTTTATGTTCACTCAAGCATATCTTTTCCCTTATTATCGCTAATTGTTTTTGTCTATTTCACATCAGTGGCCTTGTGCTGTTTATACGTCTGTCCCCTTGAACATTTACACAAATAACTGGTAGCGGATGACTGATTATATCAGAATGCTGGTATTTTGTTATTTCTAGATATTTACATGCAAGAAAAGCTTATGACCATATTAGCTTAGTTTGCATTTCCTTTTTGTTAGTCCATATAATTAGTAATATAACATTTAAATTCAGACCACTTTGTTGATTCTCCTGTGTGAGACTCCATAGGTTGCGTCACCAAGTTTGTAATATAAAGAAACCTGATTGGCGTCACTGGTTTCAACTACATGATTGAGTGAAATTTGTGAAAGAGGCTCTGACAAGGGATATTACCCCAACATTGCCTGTAACACCAACTGTGTATTGTAGTAAAATACATGCTCTCTACAGGGGACTCTTCCCATCTTTCATTCTTGTGTACTAATAATAGATACAATAAGTTAATAAAATATACAATAAATTAGGATCTATATAGTTTAAGGTTCAAGCTCTATATCAGCAGATTTGAAATAGTTGTTCTTTCCATAATTTAATTGTCCCATGTTCCCGAGCAAACATATTAATTTACAGCTTAATACCTAATTTATTGGCTATTATAAATAAAAAATGTGTTTATAAAAAAAAAAATCCCTCATTTATTCATAGGGACAGCAAAGTATTCCCAACCAACGTCTATCCAAGAAAGTCTCATCAGAAGGAGCTTTTCTTGTGGGTTTTTACATTG
Organism: Discoglossus pictus; assembly: GCA_027410445.1. NCBI lineage: Eukaryota > Metazoa > Chordata > Amphibia > Anura > Alytidae > Discoglossus > Discoglossus pictus. The sequence goes on along the minus strand of CM050165.1, from coordinate 19,712,336 downwards.
AACCCTATATCATGGCTCTGTGGATATCATGTTAAGTGGGGTACAAGGGTTTTTCATTTTGAGCCTCATTTGCATATTGCTACCCAGAATCCTTTGTGTAAAGTAATTTTATAGTAAATCAGCTCTAATGGCCTGATTTGGACATGGAGATATATCCAGAATGGCACTTTCTTTGTATACTTTATATATAGTTGAGGGTACTTTAATCACTGACGACGGCGACTGCAGCCAGGAAATTAAAAGACGTTTGCTTCTGGGTAGGAAAACTATGGAAGTGTGGACAAGCTAGTAAAAAATAAAGATATATCACTATCAACAAAGGTCAGCATAGTAGGACTATGACTTTTTCCATAGTAACATACTATTGTGAGAGCTGGACCATGAAGAAGACTGAGCACCAGAGAATTGACACCTGTGAATTGTTCTGTTGGAAAAAACTGTTGTTGGCAAACACAGCTTAGAGTCCCTTGGACTGCAAGAAGATCCAATAAATCAGTACTACAGGAAATTAAGGCAAACTGTTTACTGGAAGGTTTGATCATGAGGCTGAAACTCAAATATTGTGTCCTTATCATGAGAAGACAGAATTCCCTAGAGATGCTGGGAAACATTGAAGACACACAAAGAAGGGGAAGGCAGAGGTGGAGATGGATAGATGAGGCCATTGAAGCAATAAACATGAGCTTGAGGTAGCTTAGAGGGGCAGTGGCTGCCGTGCTGCAGTGATTAGGATCATGGAGAGCTGGAAACGATTGAACGACAAAGCAACAACTTCAATCACCTTTTTACCCACCTTAACATACTTCATGATTGGCTTAAAACTTCCTCAAACCCTTGACATAGAAAAGGGTTAACAGATAAATGAGGCTTATATGGGTACAATAGTAATATAGTGACTTATTGCCTGACCTAATGACACAGATAAACCATTTCTCAAGCTCTCATTGTACATATCGATTTGGGGATAAAGACACATTTTTATGTTAGCTCGTGAAAGGTCATAAAAATGTAAAATGCCGCGGTCACAGTGTAATAGGGAACTATAAATATTTTATTTTTATTTCAGTATTAGAATGGATGACACAAGAACCAAGTGACACAATAATGAGTCACAAAAATAAAATACTTTGTACAAAATTGGAAACATTAGTGATTGCTGTGAATATGGGTTAAAATGACTAATATTTACAGTTTTTGCTTTAAGAGCAGACGCATGAAGCGCTGGGGGTTACCCGGCAAAGCTAAATTCTAAATGTTTTTTTAAACTTTTCTTATTAAGTACATATTATCAAAATGATATTTTCACATTTAATACGCTTATACCCCATTATTACCTCAAATACAATTACTATAATGATCAGTGAAAATACAACATATTTAACCTTATTTAAAGCGACTCTTTATTACTTTTTTGTTTTATATACTTTTTAACTAGGGTACTTAATGTTATCTCCTTTAATGTAATTGTCATATAAAATTCACACAACACTAAATTAAGGAGCCCCAAGAATAACATATTCTCAGCTTCTGGGACCTTCCCCTATCTTCCAGTTCTTTCTCATGTAGGCTGCCATGTTTCACATCTGTGATAAAGAATATACCCAGAGGGGAAGGGGAGTTATGTTACCAGTGCAATACTGCTGCATGCACACAGCATGTTACTATCTACGTGGTGGTGTGAAGCCGTTGCCACAGGGGGTCATCTTAGGTGTGCAATATGGCATCCTACATGAGAGAGAACAGAAATAAAGAAAACGATCCAGAAGCTAAAAATCAGTATCTTGGGTTTCTCGGACGTGATGTGTAAATTTGATATTATAATTACATTGAGGAGGGTAAAATTAATTAGTGAATCTAGAAAAAAACATTTATATAACAAAAACTATTGGCTAAAGAGTCCCTTGAAGCATTACCAGTTACTATCCAATGTTGAGTTGTAAATGTTCTTTATTTTTCTTAATCTTAGATAATAAAGACATTATAAATTCACAGTCAATGTTCCATATAGTTTATTTTTATCTTAAATACAAGAAGTACGATAATGAGTAGTTAAAATATATATTTGGTTAATAAATCATTTTTTTAAAATAAACTTAGCTTAATATGATATTTCATTTGTAATTTAATTTAATGTATCCCCCAATGCCCAAAACAATAAATGAATATGTTAGAAACAGTTCAAATGAAATTGTGCATTGTATAAAAGGCCAAAACCTCTAAGGAAAGACATCATGACCTGAATATGGATAGATTAGGGAGGAGAAGGGAGTGGGGGTATGATAGAGACTGGCAATACATGAAAGGATTGGAGGATGTGAGAAATATTGTAAATTACTACAATAAAATCCTGTACTTATTTATAAAAACTAAATCACATATTATAATTGTCGAACTACGAGACGTCTTCACTTTTTGCGTGGTGCATACAACTTAGGTGAGGAGCACCTTTGGTGCTCATCGCCTGTGAGCTTCACATAGTGAGGCAAGCCGTTAAGGAACTTAAACTTAAGGCACTTGGGCGATGAGCTCCAAAGGCGCTCATCGCCTGTGAGCTTTGGATAGTGAGGCGAGCCGTTAACTCACAGCTAGTGATGTCCCGAACAGTTCGCCGGAGAACTATTAGCAGAGATTTTCGCATGTTTGCGTCCGCGGCGAACACATGCGCTTTTCGGTTCGCCCCCTATACTTTATCATTGAGGAAACTTTGAACATCATTTTTTTTTTTTTTTTTTTTTTTTGTGTAATCTATGCCTGCCTGCCAGCGTGTGTGTGTGACAGGCTAACACCTAACAGCTTATATTGTGCTTATTTTCACTACTCATACCTGGTGGTGTAACATACATTGAAAACAACCATTTTTTTCCTGTAATCTAATTTCAGTTGCCTGCCTGTGTCAGGCTCACAGTTTATATTGTGCTCAGTGACATAGAACAACACTTTTTTGACTGTAATAGATTGAATAGCAATTGCCTGCCTACAGGCGTGTGTGTGAAGGCTATTGCATCTACTCTGCCAACTTTTGCCAGTGCACAGTGATACGTCATATCTGGTGCAACCTTAGTGTACAGTGACATAAAACAACACTTTTTTGACTGTAATAGATTGAATAGCAATTGCCTGCCTACAGGCGTGTGTGTGAAGCCTATTGCATCTACTCTGCCAACTTTTGCCAGTGCACAGTGACACTCATATCTGGTGGCACCTTAGATTGCAGGCGCAGTTCCCCAAATTTGAAGTAGGAGGTCCGACCAAGCATCTTTTTCCATCTCCCTGTTCCAAAAATCAATGCCATATACACGTCCCCTAATAGTGGACGTAACAGGGATTAAACCGATAGGAATAGTACTACTTAGCAGTACACACGTTATAATAACGCAGACAGAGGCCACGCAGAGAGAGGAGTCTGAAGAAGAGGAGTCAGAGGAGGAAGGTGGCTTTGAGGAGGTGGAAGACCAAACACAGCAGGCGTCCCAGGGGGCTTGTTGTCGCCTTTCGGGGACCCTTGGTGGCTGGGTGGAGGAAGAGACCTTCAATGACATCAGTGAGGACAGGGACATGGCTAGCTTGGTATCCAACCTTGTGCAAATGGGGAGTTTGCGGTTGTGCAAAGGGACTGTTTGCGGTTGTTTGCAGTGCATTAAACAGGGAGATTGGTCTGTTACTGTGCAGCGGGTGTAACCCTTACACTACCTGATTGATACAACATCATACCTGATGTTTTAAAGCATGTTATTCCAAACAATTTAGGAATTTTAGGTAATTTATGCCCTTTATGGCTTAAAACCAGACTCTGCATCAACTATGTAATTTTCCGTGGGAGTTTTGCCATGGATCCCCCTCCGGCATGCCACAGTCCAGGTGTTAGTCCCCTTGAAACAACTTTCCCATCACTATTGTGGCCAGAAAGAGTCCCTTTGGGTTTTGAAATTCGCCTGCCCATTGAAGTCTATGGCGGTTCGCCCGGTTTGCCCGTTCGCGAACATTTGATTGAAGTTCGAGTCCGATGTTCGCGAACCGAAAATTTGATGTTCGCGACATCACTACTCACAGCACTAAAACTTGCAGCACTTGTTAACGAAGTTAACGGCCGTACCGCGCAAAGCAGAAAACACGAAACACACAAAAAAAAAAAATATATACAAAAAAAACATCTCACACAGTATAGCTGCACCTGTGTAACCCCAATTTTAGACAGATCCTGGAGTGGGAGAGGGGAAGCAGGTGATCCTCAAACTTGTCTAACAGACGTCTGTGTTGAGCTGCAGAAGGGTTTTCAAGGAACAAAGTGCAAGAACATTGAAATTTGAAAAAGCTCTCCCTGTTCGAACCATAAAATATAAATTTATTATTCTGGGTTCTTCATGCATTCTAATCTGAAATGGAAAAAAAAAAATTGATAAGCTCAAAGTATGTCCCTATCAACTTAATAAACTGTGTGGTGCAGCCATCTCCTGCTGACACTCAAATAGGCAGTGCTGTAAATACCATTATGGTAACATTTAACAACAATTTTTAAGGTTTTATACATTTTCAACTTGATTATAATTGCTCTACATGATGATCAGAGCAGTGTCCTAGCTAAATAGATATGGAGGGTTCCTGGATGTTACTAGGTATATAATATCCCTGTGCATCTATTTACTTTTTTGTATTTTATTTTATTAAGAAGTGCTGATAAGATCAGTTTTTAATATCAAACAAATAGTCCCTGTATGGGCCTTTGCATAGCAGCGTATGCAGACACAGACTCTGTAGGGCTGGGTATGTGATGTAGTGTCATAACCTTTCAGAGATCACACATCCGCAGCCTGTTACTGAGAAATGGTCACTGATTAGTTAATATGAAACTGCACAACAAGTCTGTGTCTATATACGCTTCTAGTGGGCAGACCCATACAGGGACTATTTGTTTGATTTGAGGCAGTAAAAACAGAGCTTATAATCACTTCTTAATGAAATGAAGTAAGCCAGTAAATGGATACACAGGGATATTATATACCTAGAAAAATCCAGACACCTTCAGTGGCCTCCATTAAATTGAGCAATTGTTAGTTACTGGAGCCCGTAATGGAGCCCATAAACGAATTTGCTATTTATTTGACGTCTTTTAGCGAGCCGCAAGCGATCTACGGGTTCCAGGCTGAAAATCCCTGCAGTTGTCAAAAGCGTAACTTACAGCCCATCTAAGCCTTTGATCTTTCAAGCCACCAAAAATTACAATTGCTACCATCGCAAATCGCTATTCAATTGCTACAATTCCTCAAGCCCGCAAATGTTCTCACACCCGTAAATGGCAAATGTAGAAGAAAATCCTATGGGTACCAGATATACCAGGTATCAGAACACCCACATGGACTAGAACAGTATCGGCATTCATTTTTTTAATATTATACATTGTTGGATTGCGAGTCTGATCGCATATGGGACTTCGAAACATTAATTGATTGACATGTAACCTCCATGTGTTACTGACGTCATGATGATGGTTTCATTTACTATTGGCTGTTTCTAAATCGGTAGTTACGGCCTTGCTTAGTTGATCATGATCATGCCCTGAAATGCTACTTACGTGTGCATGGTTTACGGTTTAGGCTTTCAGCTGTAGTTGCGGGCTTGTTCAATTGGATCGCTCTGTAACTGTTAGAATTTCCAAGCCCACAGACTTATGGCCGTAATGAATAGAGGCCTATATCTCTTTAAAACAAGTGTGGTTATCCATGGGAGCACGTTTAGAGGGCCCAAGTGAGAGAGACCCCGGGGGGATCAAGGCTGTAAACCGTCAGCTCAATTCTCGCTCGCTCAAGAAAAAACATCTTTAAAGTGGCGCATAAAATAAAATGACATGAGAGCTCTGGGGGCAGCAACAGAGAGCAGTGTCCTTACACATTTAAAAGCATATTGAGGTATGTCCCTACTTTATGCAGCTGGGGCTACCCCACAACAGGAAAGCTACAGACACACAACTGTATAAATCATCAGGAAAACTTATTTTTATTGCTGTGACATATTTTGATGTTAAGGTGCACTTTGTTGTTCAGCCATTCAGAGTGGCAGTCTCTCTGTGACCCTATAAACATATATACATATGTTATCTTTGCAAATATACTGAAGTGGGTTGCCAGTTCCTTCTCTAGTGGACCTTGACTTGTCTGACCTCTCTGCTATGACCTACCCTATATGGTATAGCTCTAAGCTTCATTGAAGTACACAAGCCCATACATCATGACAAGGTAGAGATCCAGAAGGGGCGTTATACTTGTATGCCGCTGAAAATAGAAACTATGCAAAGTATGAGCTAAAACATATAATAAAATAAAAATCAGTTTTGAAATGTGATGAATATGACTGTAACTGGTGCTTGTAAGTAATGTCAAGTTATAAATGGCTAGTAGTATAAATGGTAATTACACAAAATTGTATGTGTGTGTGTATATATATATTACTAGTCACTTGCCCGCCACAAATGACGGGATAATATTTTATTTTTCTGCCACCACCCCCACTGTCTTTTTCCCTCCCTCTCCCTACCCTGTGTTTCTTACACGCTTTCCCTCCCCTGTGTCTCTTTCCCCCTTCCTCTCACTCCCTTGTGTTTATTCCCCCCTATCCCTCCCCTGTGTCTCTTCCCCTCCCTCTCCCTCCCATGTGTCTCCTTCCCCATCTCCTTCCCCTGTGCCTCCTCCCCCCATCTCCCTCCCTTGTGTCTCCTACCCCCATCTCCCTCCCGTGTCTCTTCCCCCTCTCCCTCCCCTGTGTCTCCCTTACCCATCTCCCTCCCCTGTGTCTCCTCCCCCTATCTCTCTCCCCTGTGTCTCTTCCCCATCTCCCTCCCCTGTGTTTCCTCCACCCATCTCCCTCCCCTGTGTCTCGTCCCCATCTCCCTCACCTGTGTCTCTTCCCCCTCTCCCTCCCCTGTGTCTCCTTCACCCATCTCCCTCCCCTGTGTCTCCTTCCCCCCTTTCCCTCCCCTGTGTCCCCCCATGTCCCTCCCCTATGTCTCATTTCCCCCAGTGTTTGTTTGCATCTAAACTTAACTTTATTAACAAGCGATGAAAAGCTCTGTTTTTACTCACTGAAACCTTCCAAATAATCCAAGGTACTACCCAGTTTTCCTGTCCTCTATTTTTTTATTGAATTCACTTTCTCCCCATCTATGCATTTTAAGCCCCTTTTGGGAGAAAAAACATTCTATAAATTGTTATTATTAATATTATTCTGTTGATTTTCTGGGTAAGATGTCCAACTGGATCGCAGTAATTGTTTTTTTGTGGCATTTAATAGAAAGTATATGCAGATTCTTCCAAGTTTTCTCATGTGTGGAGGGTGAGCAGCGCCTGCACTACAACCTGTACCACAAGATTGTATGGGCCATTAGGAAGCCGCTATCTGTACTGTTTGCACTAGAAGCTGCAATATGGAGATTCACAACTTATAATATGGAGATTCACAACTCATCCAGAAAGCAGCTTTTTATAACAGATTGCATTACTTGTTAACAAAAAAAAATAGATTTTGGGACCTTTCCACTAATTTTACTTTAGTGAACCTAGACAATAGTTCATATACATTAAATCAGCCTCAAAACCCTAAAACTTTTTGTACACCAGCCCTGCAGAAAACATGGTGTGTTCCTTAAATGATTGATTTTCATCAAATCCGTGGGTGCCCTTGTTTACTTTTCACCTCCTTAACTGTAAATAAATAGACCTCTGCACGCCTAAAACTTCCATAAATCACCAAGTTATTTTTCATTAAAACGGCAACATTGGGCTGTCAGCTGTAAAGTGATGCGCCATTCTCTCCGGTTTGGGTTTGCGGAGTCTAATATCAGGCTCGCCCTACGGTTTCCCCGGCTTAAATGTTGATAGAGTAATAACGTAATAAAAAGTGATAGCTCAGATATTCCTCCCAGCACCTGGACCTGATTGGGTTTCCAAAAACAGCAGATGCAGCAGATATTGCAGATTCAGAATATCTAACATGTCAAAGTGATGGTTAACTCTTTGTCTGGGGAATAAAAGCAGCAAAAAATTGCAATAAAGTTACTTAGAAATCTAATTTCTGCAAAAAGATAGAATTACATAAATACAGATATTGGGTTATTCAATATATATGTGTTGTGTTTGTGTAGCTCAGTCCTGTCCGACCCTCTATGGCCTCCTGGACCGCAACACACCTTGCTGATCCACTTAGGTTCATGGCGGAGATACAGGAGTGGGTTGCCAGTTCCTTCTCTAGTGGGTCATAGCATACAGCTCCTGGTATTCATAGGTGGTTTCCCATCCAGGAAACTGACCAGACCCAACCCGACATGGCTTCAGGGTGTTGTGACCTCTTGGTTCCTAGACTGGAGTCGAACCCAGGTTGCAGCAGTGAAGGTATATATATATATATATATATACGAACTGGCCCTTCTACAAATTGAACCTTCAGGTAGTGAAACAGTAGATGTTCCAAATATGGTACTTTAATCAGTTGGATGTTATTAAAATTAGCATTTTCCTACAGTAAACTTGGGCTACAAGATCTCTTCAGATGGTGACTGCAGCCATGAAATTAAAGAATGTTTGCTTCTGGGAGGAAAGCTATTGCAAGTCTGGACAAGCTATTAAAAAACAAATATATTACACAGATATATATATATATATATATATATATATATATATATATATTAGCTACTTGCCCGTCAGAAATGACGGGAATACAATTTTAAGCCTGGCAATGCTCTTTGCCACCCAATGTGAAGGGGAAGGATGGGGGATAAGGGGGAAGGAGGGAGGAGGAGGATAAGGGGGGAAGGAGGGAGGAGACACAGTGGGCCTGCTGGCAAGTCCTGCGTCGCTGGCTGTAATAAGCGCCTTTGCTGCTCATTGCAGCCTAAGTGCTGCGCGGCTGCTTCGCCTCGCTTTGCGAGGCTCACATGTGTGAAGGCGTCGCTGGCTCACCTCGCTTTGCGTGACTAACATCGCATACGTCACCAACATTGCAAGATCCACAACTATATATGTGATTACATATTATTCATTAATAACATATTATCAACACAGATCCGCATAGTTAGAACTCTGGTATTCCCAGTAGTAACACACGGATGTGAGAGCTGGACCATAAAGAAGTCTGAGCGCTGTAGAATTGACGCCTTTGAATTGTGTTGTTGGCGAAACCAACTTAGAGTCCGTTGGGCTGCAAGAAGATCCAATAAATAAATACTACAGGAAATGAAGATAAACTGTTCACTGGAAGGTTTGATCATGAGGATAAAGCTTAAATATTTTGGCCATATCATGAAACAGCAGGATTCCCTAGTGAAGACTCTGCTGGGAAAGACTGAAGGACACGAAGAAGGGGATGGTAGAGGCGGAGATGGATAGATGAGGTAATTGAAGCAATAAACATGAGCTTGATACGTCTTAGAGAGGAAGTAGCGAATAGATGTGCCTTTTCGTGCTGCAGTCCACAGGGTCACAGAGAGTCAGACATGACTGAACAACTAGACAAAACAACAAACCAGTAAACTAAAACTGAACCTTGCTTTTATGAGCTGCTAGACAGCCTTTCTGACCCACCACATGAGATTTGAAACATTTGTTAATCAGAGTAGGAATGCTGAATGTGCAGGAGAGATCCAATGTCTCATAAGCTTATCAGTAGTTAATGCCAATGATCTCTCATTAACAAAAGATTAGACTTTGTTTCATGGGTGGATCAGAATGAGTGATTGACAGCTCAAAATGGCAAACTTCAATGATAGTTACTATAGAAAAATGCACCTATAGGTTTAAATGACACCATATTTGGAACTTTTCTGCGTAACAAAGGATTTTCAGGATAACTTGTTTCCCCCCCCCCCCCAATTTTTTTTTATGTATGTATACATAAGCTATTTTACGGCCTGTGTATATAAAGAGTTGTATCCCCCCCCCCCCCCCCTGAATTATTCTACACCCTTGCATAAGAATGTTTTAACAAGGCTAATTAAATGTATCATCCGTGTAATTATAATATTTATAACAAAACTCCTAGACTAATAGATTCTCACCTTTAGAAGCATCTCCTTATCTTCCTGTCCTATCTCATGACAGCTGACATCTTGCACAGCTGTGACATAATCCAACAGAGGTGCTGCTTCAAACTGCCAGTGTCTCATGCTGCTCAGACACACAGTGGAGATTGATTTACTATGTAATATTTTATACAGGGAACCCCTTCTCATCTCATCTTGTCTCATCCACTTGAGATACTTAGTACATTTCTCCCACTACCATTGATTGTTTTGTTAGCAGCATGAGACATGAGTAGTGGGAATCCCATACCAGTAGGTCACAGCTATGCAAAAGAAGAAAAGAGGAGGCCCCAGAACTGATGGGTAATTATGAGTTTAATTCATCTAGTTAATGCCTAAAGATTCCCTTTAAATATAGATATACGTTTCTGAACGAACTGGTAAATATATGCTGTTAAAGAACCAGGGCATGGACTTAGTATAAAATAAATAAAAGTTAATATTTTTCCTATTTGTTAAATTGTCTGTTTTCTCCTCAAGCAGAGCTGCATTTCTAGCCCTAGCTGGGAGTGTGGCCAGCTCTGGACCATCATGGAGCTTGGTAGTAGGCAGTGTTAGGATGTCACTGGCTTCGCCTTGTGACTTAATAAGCTCCACCCCATGATCAAGACAGAGGTAATAGCTATATTGTAACCTGCTTGCAGCTCCCTCATAAGCTCCACCCAGTGACAATACATAAGCTGCCATAGCCCTACCCCTTTGCTGAGCATGCTCAGTCATAACCAGAGTCTGAATGGTCAGAACTGGACACACACCCTCCAGGGAGTGGAGATAATCAGCTCTGCTTGAGGTGAAAACTGACACCGTCAAAAGTAAGAAAACATTTTAACTTTTATTTATTTTAAACTGAAACTTTTATTAGTCTATGCTCTATAAACAAACACATGAGCTTTACTTGTAAATACAGTACAGTGATCCTTTAACACAACATTCCTTAGACAGCATCTGACAAATATACAGAATCAGGAACATTTTAGACATAAAAAAAGAGACTTATTTAAAAAAAAAAAAACATTTTATTGCAACTTTCATAAAAAAAAACCTAGGTTTTTAATATATTATATGTAACATCAAGAAGGAGGTATTCAGGTTTTATGCTGCCATAGGTCCATTCACAACGTGTGCCCCCATGACCCAGTTACTACTCCATTTTCTCCTTGCTCTATACCAGTCGTACGCAAGTATGGTCCTGAATGGCCACACACAGGCCTGGATTTGAGAATTTCCTTTCTGTGCATAGGTGAGTCAATTAGGATGACAGAAGAAGCGATGGTCTCACCTGTACTCACCAGGGATATCCTCAAATCCTGACCTGTGTGTGGCTCTCCAGGACCGGACTTGCCTACCCTTGCTCTAGACCAGTGTTCCTCACCTCCAGTCCCCAGGGGCCACAACAGGTCAGATTTTAGGTATATCACTGCTTGTGCACAGGTCAGCTAATCAGAGGCCCAGCGGGTGGTTACACAGAATTACTGAGCCTATGATTAGTATCTAGTGCCACTTTTTCTATTTTCTATTTTTTTCCCATGAACTCTAATTATTAATTTAAATAGACTGACACATCCACCTTTTTGGAGCTCCTAGGCAGTGAAGTGGAGGAGCCCCTGCGAGTGAGTACACAAGGTATGCCCGGACCCATTTTTGCCTTTTCTGTGTGTGTAAGTTCTCTTCCCTAGTGTAACTGTCTTGTTCTAGGTGGTTACCCCCTAGTAGCCAGTCTATGGACTGCAACATTTCATTTTTTCTTAAGCCTGGAACCAATTTTTAAGAAGTGGCGCCCCTTACAGGGAAGCGCCCCAGAGGGGCTGCCTAGCTGCCCTAATGGGTAATTCGGCCATGGTCACACCAAAACCATGTTGTTTTTCTTTATGTTTATCTTAACGAGTATGAAAAGCTGTCTATGCATTTGAGTAGCTATTTTTATAATGGAAATTATTCCTGAGAACTTCTGCATTGTTTGTGCTGCATTTTTATGTAAATGAGCATCTTCCAATTTCTAACTGGCTATTTTTATATGATAATTTGCATCTTTTTTCCGTGCTTAGTGTGACAAATTCAGTGTTGCTGATATGGAAACTATTTTAACAATAATATCAAAGAGACTTTTTGTAATTATTCCAAAAAGTTCCTATTTTTATTGAAAAAAATATTGAGAAAACCTTGTTTTAATGCAAATGAAATTAAGCAACAAAGCACTGACCATACTCTACTAAGTATGACTCATACATATGTAATACTGCTCATTGGCTGACAGGAGCAAGCCCGCCAGAATAGGTTAACATTAATCAGTTTATTATGCTTTGAGAGCAATAGTTAAAAAGAAAACACACTGTCTTTTTTTTTCTTTTCATTTTGTGGTTGTATTTTAGAGCAGCTCTGTGTTCTCTCTGGTGTAAAATAACTCTGTGCTTTTGTTTCTCCCATTGCATTAAGCAGGATATTGTGAATATAATACTCGGCACTGATAGGTTACAATACGGCTCCTAGCTGCTCACTGCCTTATTATTCTATTAATCAGCTTGTACTTGGGAAGCAATGAGGTGTTTTGCTAAGGCTTATAATGTCTCTGTAGGCTGGAAATCCTTTTGTTGATCTTGAGATTTAATAAAATAGCACATAGATTTACACGGCTCATTCGTCTGATAGTTCATGTGTATGAAGGATATAACTCACTTTGCTTATAGCCCGTTCTGCAAATCTTAGCTTTAAAGGGAATTTGCACTCGTCCAAAGATGTATACTAACGTATACTAATGGTACTAATATATACTAATGTATACTTATGGTACTAATGTATACCAGTGGTACTAATGGTAGTAATGTATACTAATGGTTCTAATGGTGCTTTTGCAACCTGATACATTGTGCCATTGATTCAACATGTATTTACAAACATTCTGATATCTTAACTGTTTAACCCACTATTTACCTGCTGTTACTTGATCAGCCAATCTCCTTGCAGCTTCCTGTCTCTATGTCAGCAGCAATACATAGCACATATCAGTGATACACTACATATCACAGGATGCTTTGCAGCACAAACAGGAACCCCAGAGTTACTTCAAAAGTTTCAACTAACCTGATTGGCCAAAACAAATCATTTTAAAACTGATGCTAATTTAGCCTGGGTATGTAGGGTGTTAACCCTGATCTGCAACTGTCAGAAAAGACAAGACATTTTGCTGACTTCAATGTGTTTAAATGTTTATTTTGGGATTTTGCATGCAAAAAATGTTTGCTTACACTACTAATTATCTATCAGATGCATTAATAATCCAGCAAACTTAAGTATGCCTTTAAGGGAGTAATATTTTGCACAGACTTTTTGCCTCAGATCAGACCTGAGCGCTCTCATTATATTAATAAACTTATACTAAATTCTTCAGTTTTCTGACAGTTGATTTTTAGAAGGAATGAAAATCCAAGCTAAATTAGCATAAAATTCATAATTCGTTGTGGCCAATCAGAGGCAGGTACAACAATGTATCTGTTTACCTGTCACTGTCTGAGACAAAGTTGCTCAGGAGTAACCCGTGATACTGGCAGGTGATTCGCTAGGACACCACTCTACACAGCTCATTGGCTATGATGCTCCTTAGGTGCTCACACAAGACATTTCACATGAACTTTTAATTACAAAAATACAGAATTCCTCTATAAAACTATTTGATATGAGACGCCTAATCAGACAAACTCATGATATCACACAGACTGCCATATACCTTTAAACTGACCCTCCTTGTACCAGGTCGTGCCAATTCAGCAGCTTGTTCAATGCACTGGGGCCCTCCACTGGAGTATATATATATATAGTATATAAATAGTACATTTGTGATCACATTTGTCTAAAACAAGTTAAAAATCTTGTTTCTTGCTCGGTATTCTGAAAAATACAGTTATTACACTGCATTCTGGGAACCATGCCAGGGACATGCAAATGTGCCCACAAAGGCTTCACTCTTTTAAGCACAGCTTTAAGCAAAGCTCAGGATGGATTATACACAAGCCAGGAATTCTACCCATGTACAGCTGTTTCAAGGTTGCCGCCTCTCATCAGTGTGGGGCCGGTTCCTTAGCTTGTGTAGTAGATTTTTTGAGTAGGTAGTTCACCACAACAATCATTTACATTTATGGTGGGCAAAAGAGCGATAGAAGTCTCCACCGTACAGTAATACAGCATATAAATAGTACATCTGTGTTCACATTTGAACGTCTAAAGCAAGTTAAAAATATATAAATCAAAAATACTGCTGTGGGCACAATGGAAAGTTTTCCTCTGAATGCTTTGCCAGACTGCTGTCTTGGTATAAAAGATCCTTCAGAGCTTTCCATTGTGCCCCCACAGTATTTGGGGATATCCTCATGCGAGGTGCATCCAGCCTCTTTCTATCCCACTGTACAAGTGAATACAGGGGGTCTCACAGGAGATAAACTTTTTATTATTTGTATTAAGTAAACACAGCTGTTATCCCGTCCTGAAGCGCATTACCCAATATGGCTGAGTGTAATGCGCAGATCTGCGTATACAGTATCCAGGATTAGCATCGGAGGAGATATCGGGAGGCAGCTGTTTGCTGAAGGAAACAATGGGAAATAACCGTGAAAAGCGCACAACGAGGGACCTTATTAATGGAAACATTCGCTTAATGAGATGCTACTTGGCACAAAACATCATCTACTTCAGTGTGAATCAGTTTTTGGGGTATTTTTTTAGGTCTGCACTTTATATCGTTTTGGGAGATAGTTTTTTTTATTTCAGTCTGAACTATGTTACATTATCAGGTTCTTAAAGCAACACAGCAAAATCAGGTTATTCTTAAAGAGCACGAAAAACTGGCTATGTATTGTATTATCCATTTGTTTTAAACAATCCTGGGAAATTCCATGTTGTTGTTGTTGCTGTATTTATATGCAAATGAGCAACTCATGCATATTAAATATCTGTTTTGAAGTCCTAATTAGTATTATAGGCTCTTTGTCTATCTTTGTAGTGGCCAAAATAAATGCCCCCAATGTTATCTGGCAGTTAGACCCCTCTTCCACATTAATCAAGTGCTGCTAGTACAATATATAGTCTGTTTTTAATGCTCTTTAAAATTAAATCAACTTCCTGTTGTGGTGACAGAGTCTATTTAATTGTGTTTGTCTTTAAGGACTAGTGTAGATAAGCAAAAATCTGTGAAGTATGTAACAAACTTACAGCATTAGCAGCTGTGAAAGTTACGGCATGAAAGCGTTCTCAGAAAAAAGCTTTACTTTTGTCAGACTGTGGGCCTCATTCAATTAGCTGCTCGCAAACGCCTCAAACTTACAAATGTGGGTCCTATCCGCTTACGGAAGCGCAGCACAAGGCAGCAGCAGTGGCGGTGAGCATTCGCTAGATGGCGCTGCCGATATTCTGGTGCCATATCAGGGAGTCAAGGCTTAGGTAAACTGTTAGGGTTAGGGTTGGGGTTAGGGTTAAGGTTAGGGTTGTGGTTAGGGTTAGTGTTAGGGTGAGGGTTGGGTGAGGGTTGGGGTTAGGGTTAGGCTAACATTATAAGCTTAGAACTTCTCCCACATATCGGCAGAGCTACAAAATATCGGCAGCGCCATCTAGTGGTGGACCTGTCCTGAAACCATAACAGGATAGATTCCAAATTTGTCTGCAGGTGTTTTTTTAAATACATGTTTAGATGTATTCTATTGACTCCAGCTCCAATTACTGTATATGAATCCTTTTGAGTCTGATGCGGCACCTGTCTGTTTGCTGGAGCCTCTTTTTCTATAGGAATATAACCAGTAGTCTGAAATCTTATCTGAATCCACCAATGAATCAACTAACCCTAACAAGCAGTGATTATAACACCTGTCACTACACAAGGTAAACTCTCCATTCCTTTGTTGTGTCTCCCCACAGGAGGCCTTTAATGATCAATTGTCCAATTGGTAAACAAGTACTTGAGGCGTTGTGTTAGCTCCACAAAGGAACTTTTAAATCTGTCTTTGCGAACAATAATTTGATTACACCTTTATAGACCATGTAATTAAAACAATAGATACAAATATCAGGCATGTTAAACATGAATATAATCACTATAGCACAGCGGTTACACACAAATAGTATAATATATATTATATTAAATAACATAATGCACCCAGTATTACAGTAGAGTGAAACAACCACCTCTATAGTACAGTGACTATACCCAGAGCTGGACTTGGTACCATCAGTACACAACCCTCACTGGCAAATGGTGGTATGATATGTGATATGGACATGATAACCCACTCTGAGTGCAACCTCTTTTAGCCACTTGTGCCCTTCACAGGGAGAAATATCCTGTAGTATATCAGTCTGGTCTCACACAGATCCAGCCCTGAAATGCTGGGCAATTCTACCCTGAACAAGAGAAACCGCAAACTCCAGATGTATTTTCGGCCTCTATGGGCCTCATCAGTGAGGTGTAGCTGATCTCCCTAAGGCTCAGTGAGCAAGTGGTCCACGTCTGGAGCTCCAATCACCTTTAGAGAAGCTACGCCCCAATCATTCTATGGACATTATAATACGCTCGGAGAGCCTCTCACTGTTGACAATGCCCTCATCACGTCCACCTCCCAGGCCCGTTGCCTTTGGGTTCTACTGGACCCCTCTCTTTCTTTCCTCACATACAATCTATCACTAAATCTTGTAATTTTCACCTAAAAAACATTTCCAAAATACATTACTTTCTCTCACAAGACACAACTAATACTAATACACTCTCTCATCATATCCCGCCTCAACTACTGCAACTCTCTCCTTGCTGGCCTCTCATCTGTCTCCACTTCAGTCCATAATGACGTCTCTGCTAGACTGGTCTACCAGACTCAATGCCCGATGTCTGCAGCTCCTCTCTGTTACTTCCCTAGCTTCCTGTGGACTCCAGAATAAAAATTATAATCTTGACCCTAATGTAAAAAAGCCCTTAATGCACCGTCTTACATCCCTGCCCTTATCTCTAAATACTCTCCCAACCATCCTCTTCGCTCTGCTAATGACCTTCTTCTTTCCTCCTCTCTTATCAGCTCCTCTCACTCGTGCCTGCAGAACTTTTCTTGTGCTGCCCCTATTCTCTAGAACTCCTAGCCTCGCTCCACTAGAATCCTCCTGCCTCAAAGCTTTTAAAACCTCGCTAAAAACTAAATTTAAGGAATCTTATCACCTTCAGAATGAATATGCACAATACATTGTATTTCACCTTTCTATACCTCATAGACCAGTGGTTCCCAAACCCCTCCTCAAGACCCACCAGACAGGCCATGATTTAGGTACAACACTGTGTGAATACACAAGTGATCCACAGTCTGTTTAAAACTAGTCGCCTCACTATTTTCATACAGTGTTTCACTTAAATCATGGTCTGTCTGGTGGGTTTTGAGGAGAGGTTTGGGAACCACTGCTCTAGACTGTAAGTTTACGAGTTTTCAATCTTAATAGGTGCTTTAGAGATGCACAGTGTTTGCTTGATTTTAAACTCAATAATAGGACCCTCCATTCTTTTTAAATTTGTTAAAATTGTTTTTGACTTGTATCTACCCTGTTTAGCGCTACAGAATATGTTGGTGCCTTACAAATAAAGGTTATTATTATTATTATTATTATTAATCATATTAATCACTAATATGTTTTCTAAAGAGTGTGTAATGCCCCAGAGGGGCACATACGCCCTCTAGAAACTATATGAGCGCATGCGCACATTGCGGCGCCAAAGGAGGGGAAAGGGACACAGGGCAGGGAGGAGGGGAAAGAGACACAGGGCAGGAAGGAGGGGGGAAAGAGACACAGGGCAAGGAGGAGGGGAAAGAGACACTGGGGAGGGAGGAGGGGGGAAAGAGACACAGGGCAAGGAGGATGGGGAAAGAGACACAGGGGAGGGAGGAGGGGGGAAAGAGACACAGGGGAGGGAGGAGGGGGGAAAGACACAAAGGGGGAAAGAGACACAGGGGAGGGAGGCGGGGGAAAGAGACACAGGGGAGGGAGGCAGGGGAAAGAAACACAGGGGAGGGAGGAGGGGGGAAAGACACAAAGGGTGAAAGAGACACAGGGGAGGGAGGAGGGGGGAAGACACAAAGGGGGAAAGAGACACAGGGGAGGGAGGCGGGGAAAAGAGACATGGGGAATGGAGGCGGGGGAAAGAGACACAGGGAAGGAGGAAGGGGGAAAGAGACACGGGAGAGGGAGGAGGGGAAAAGGGAAACAGGGGGGGAGGAAAGAGACACAGGGAGGGAGAGGGGGAAAGAGACACAAGGGAGGGAGAGGGGGGAAAGACACACAGAGGAGGGAGAGGGGGGAAAGAAACACAGATTAGGGTAGGGGGAAATACACAGTGGAGGGAGAGGTAGGAAGAGACACATGGGAGTGAGAGGGTGGAAGAGACACAGGGTAGGGGGGGAAGAGACACAGAGGAGGGAGAGAGGGGTTAAGAGACACACGGGAGGGAGAGGGGGGTTAAGAAACACAGGGGAGGGAGAGGTGGGGGGAAAGAGACACAGGAGAGGGAGAGGTGGGGAAGAGATAACAAATAAAATTTGCTTTCAATATCCCTTTAAGATCAACAAGCAAAAACGACCTGTCTTTGGAATGGCGCGGGACCTTTAACATTTTGAATATGGTGATACTTTATAAATAAAAGATAATCTTACATTCTAAAAGTAAATATATTTGATACAAATTGACAGAAGATGGAGACAGATGTGGAGTGTATAATGATGAGCCCCCCCTATATCTAGATTTATCATGAAGTCTCACCTCTGCCCTGTGTGGGTCATTAATAATGCAGAACACTCCCCATGCCCCACCAGGCTCTGACTTGCCCGGGTCAGCTCTTTTACATTAGAAAGTAACAACTTCAACACTTCATTTTCTCTCAATCAGAATTTGTCAGAATCCACAATATTTCACAATTAAACAACCTGTCATCTGCAATATTAAAAACTTCAGCTAAGTAGACACTTAATTGCTCTCCTCAGAGTCTCATCATTTTTGTGGGTTTAACCTTTATTACATTAGGATATTATTGAAAAAACTATATTAATATAAATACTGAGCAGTAAAGCAGTGTTGGTACAAAGTGTACTCAGTTAATCAAACACCTGTTCATTTCATTTGTTCATTAATTTAAAGCCGCAAGTCTAGACATTTATACTGTTAAATAAAATTAAATTAAAGTTCTACAGTGCAGCATGTATTCATTGACTTGCTTGGATTCATATATATATATATATTTTGCCTTAAGTTCAGCAAATCAAACCTGTCCTGTGGAGGAGCTGGTGCTGGTGCAGCAGGTGCAAAGCACCGGGGCCCACAACTTGCACATTATTATGACGGCATGAAAACTGCGGGGCACCACGTGCCGGTGATATCAGAGGTGAACGTCAGCTGTAAACGTTGAGTAACTCACCGTCCAAACGAACCAGGAAGCTACCAGACGTGTCTAAAATACCAGTACAGTGAGCCCTGTTGTGTATGGGGCACCAAAGAAAACGGCTGGTCACTGCACCCATGCTGAGGAGGGTTCATTGTCAGAAACAGATTTAATTTGCACAACAGTGCTGAAACCTCGGAGAACAGACACTCTGCAACCATTGTTGAAAGAGCACAAGCTGGTGGCGGCAGCGTTATGGTCTGGGGAATGTTTTGTTGGCATTGTCTGGGTCCACTCATACCTCTGGAAGCGAATCTCAACCAATTGGGTTATTTATCCATCCTTGCAGGTCAAGTACACCCATACATGTCTTCCCTGGACCATATGGGATCTTCCAGTAGGACAATGCAACTTGTCATACAGCCAGAATTGTCCGGGAGTGGTTGGAAGAAGACGACGAAGGCTTCCCTGGCCTCCATATTCCCTGTATTAAACACAAACCAGCACCTGTGGGACCACCTCGATCGCCATGTCCTCTTTATGGATCCTCCACCACGCACTTTTCAGCAACTGTCGGTGCACTGCAGTCTACTTGGCTCCAGATTGCCAACCTTCGTTATTGACTCACTAGCACGCAGTCTAGCTGCTGTCCGTGCTGCACATGGCGGTTATTCGGGATATTAGCTGGTGGTCATAATAATAAGACTGGACCATCCATTTTAATATGCAAATAATATGCAAATTAATATAATGTTCCCAATACAAGTCCCTTATTTACTATAGAGGGCTTGATTGTTTAAGGGCTCTGAGCTGAACTGTACTGCCCTGCCCCATCATGCAGAGAATATAATATCCCTGTGTATCTATTTACTTTTATGTACTTTATTTTATTAAGAAGTGATTATAAGCTTGTTTTTTTTCTGCCTAAAATCATATCAGGTGGTGACAACGGATAGATAACTTTAAAAAGGGCATTCAGGGTTATCCTTGATAATTGGAGAGGGAGTATTGATCCAGGGAGGAATCCAATCGCCAGTATCTGGGTTGATGAAGGAATATTTTTTTCCCTTTTAAGATGATTGTCTGCCTTCCTCTGGATCACTTAACAACTAATCTGCATACTGCAGATCAGAGGAGATCTAAAAAGGTTGAACTTGATGGACTGAAAGTCTTTTTTCAACCTCAATTACTATGTAACTATATAATTTTACCAGTTTGGGTATTATGCGGCACTTGACTGTGAAATGCAGTGTTTCAAATTAGCCTGTCAGTGACTTCTCTCAAGCAGCATGTAGTAGAATGTTGCCACTGATTGGTTACTATTATACACTGCACCTGTACTTAGAAGTACACTGTCTTTATGAGCTGCAGAGGGGAGAAACCAATTGTGAAACAAACTATTTGTAAGATTGTAGGCAGGAAGAACAGAGCTTTTAAGCACTTCTTAATAAAATAAAAACAGTATATAAAAGTAAATAGATATTATTTATATTATTATATTATTCCTAGTGAAATCCTGAAGTCTTCCATGACCATAGTTATAGGTCTGTTGAATTCTAATTGTCTAATCCTAGTGATCACGTTGTGTTAAACCTAAATCATGACATGTGTGGGGGTCCTTTTCGGATCGCTTTGCCCACAAGATAAATGTTAGTTAGTAGTTTTATTGTTAATGTAATATTGCAGACAAATAAATTCATAGGGGCACATTCATCACATGAACAAGCAAATGTACTCATGTCAGTTGCCATTTACAGGACAAGTTTCCCCTAGAAAATGAAAATCTAAAAGTAATGCAATTTGCCTAGTTGCCTCTTTGTTTGAGAAGAGAAAATCCTGTATTGGGTTACGTTTGTCACACTGATATTTAATATTCTGAGCTGCAAAACCTGATTGGATTAAGAGATGAAGTGTCAGGTAAACCAGAGCTGTTCTATATGTATTTCTCCCATACTCCAGGAGCAATCCTAAATCAGGTCGATCCAGGTGCAGCTAATTAACTGCACAGAGAAGTTAACTACTTCAGCAGCTCTCATCACCCGACATACAGATATAATGTACTAATTAAAAGCAAGTGCTATCATTTCTACACATATGTTTAAACTTTTATAAATGTACTATTATATAATAGCAACTTGTTCTTAGATGGAATCCCCCACAATACAGTATCGGGGTTCACCCCACAGCTGATCATCTTATAATGAATCAGCCATGTGCTTTAACTCCCAATGACCGCCATGTCATTAACTTCATCAGAGCTTTATCTTTGGTTATTTAAGCCCCAACTGCTTGGCTCCCCCAAATTAAAGAGCTATTTATCTCACTGTTAGTGCTCTTCGTGGTGTGAAAGAGCACAAGGCTGTATGTTAAAATAATCTAGTTTTCTAATTACACTAAAAACAGGTAAAATATCTAAAGTTTTAAGTCTGTTTACATACAAATTTGATCCCGCCTACTAGCTGTTCCATGAGTAATAACAGATAGCCAAGCTTGAGGTGAAGACAGTGATTGATAGGTTTTAATTTCCACGACTAAGGACTGCACTGACCAGTTAACCCCTGACTGACCTGTTTAGGTGATTCCATGTCTGCAAAGATAAATTTGTTAAGGGTTAATTTTATTTTTTCTTTAGCTCACTACACAGAGCTGTAGCTGCAGGTCTGGCTGGGGGCAGTCAGTGACTCATGTAAATACAGATTTTATTTATTTGATTTCTCTGTGAAAAATGCACGTTTTTTAAAAATTAAAAACGTTTTTTTATCCTGCTTAGGAGATCTTTACTGTGATGTGGTCAACATTGTGCTGAATTAAGTGGCCCTTTAACCAGATAATATCTCATAGAAGCGGAAAGACTCCGGCCAATACTCTCCAGTTTGTTATTCAGTCTTAAATACACTATATGCTATTAAATATCTTTTAATATCCTAATTACCATAAACGACCTCCCTGTATGGCAACTAAGCAGTTTTCCTGAGCAGCAGCTATTAACTTGTCATATAAAATAGACATGAATAAACAGCTATCCATATCTCATTACTTTCTGCTTACAGTACATTATACCCAACAGTGCCAATGTCAGCAAACCTGTCTGTAGCCTGGAATATACACACCTGGATAGGACTGGATGGGGTAAACTAATGTCGTTACTCTCATGGGGGTGCACCTAAAAGTGCTTGTTTATATCCGTGCGTCGGGGCCCTTGGGGATCCAGGAAGAGGATGTGTTTATATTGATCACTATATTTGCTTTTAAGTTGATTGTTTGGTAAAATATGCCACGTAGATGCTATTTCCATGTATTTTATTTTCACATTATTATAGAGTGGAAAACATTAGAGTGAGTACTAACACTAATCTTGCTAATAATATTTATATCAGTAAATCAATAAATACATTGTTTTATTCATACTATGTACCTATAATAATATATGTGTTTAATTAAATTGTTTTTAAAGGACTACAGGATAATATATGTTAGAAAACTTGAAAGTCTAACTAAAAGTATACTTTATCAGGAAAAAATACAGCTAGTGGTCCTATCCTGTTATAGTAGCGCAGCACAAGGCAGCAGCAGTGGCGTGAGCATCCGCTAGATGGCGCTGCCAATATTCCAGTGCCATATCATACAGTCAAGGCTTAGGTAAACTGTTAGGGTTAGGGTTGGGATTAGGGTTGGGGTTGGGGTTAGCAGTGGCTGTAAGCATCCGCAAGATGGTGCTGCCAATATTCCGGTGCCAAATCATATGGTCAAGGCTTAGGTAAACTGTTAGGGTTAGGGTGAGGGTTAGGGTTGGGATTAGGGTTGGGGTTGGGGTTAGCAGTGGCGGTAAGCATCCGCTAGATGGCGCTGCCAATATTCCAGTGCCATATCATACAGTCAACGCTTAAGTAAACTGTTAGGGTTAGGGTGAGGGTTATGGTTGGGATTAGGGTTGGGGTTGGGGTTAGCAGTGGCGGTAAGCATCCGCAAGATGGTGCTGCCAATATTCCGGTGCCAAATCATATGGTCAAAGCTTAGGTAAACTGTTAGAGTTAGGGTTGGGATCAGCAGTGGCGGTGAGCATCCGCTAGGTGGCGCTGCCAATATTCCAGTGCCATATCATACAGTCAGAGCTTAGGTAAACTTTTAGGGTTAGGGTTGGGATTAGGGTGAGGGTTAGGGTTATGCTAACATTATAAGCTTAGAACTTCTCTCACATATAGGCAGCACTGCAAAATATCAGCAGCGCCATCTAGCGGTTGGAGGCCGCAATGCAGAGGTGGACCTGTCCCGACACCATAACAGGATAGATCCTAGCTAGTTTTAAATTAGAATTTAAATATGAAACATCATGCCCTGGTGGAGGTTGGGGTGATTACAATTCTAGTTGCATTGAATGTCTGCTTCTGGGCCAGTGATAGAGGGGAGGATTGTGGTATCAATTTGAATCTTATCTCCTCATCACTCCTCCCTCACCCTTCCCTCCACTGCTAATTACAAGCACAGACCACATCATCAAATGCATTAATGCAGGTCAGGAATACTAATTAGCTACTTTAACGTCCTAATTAGCATCACAGTCTGCTTGTCTGTCTCTGTGGTGCCAAAAATGCCCCCCAATATTATCATGGTTTTAGATCCCATCACCGAACCATCTCTAGAACTCGGAATCAATCAAATTAGCATAGTGAGCCACACATTAGCATAGAGAAGCTGCACAAATAATACTGAATATCTCTATACAGTAGAAAAAACAGCCAGTGCAATGTACAGACATTTTTTCATGCGTCTTAAAATGAAGCGAATATTTTGGGATGACAATGTTTTTTTAATTTCATTCTAATACTTTTGTATTAAAAAAAGGCCTATTTCGTATTGTTTCCCCATTATAAGAGGTCGTTTTTATACCTAATCAGCACTTGGATATTTCCTTCAGCTCATCATTTCAGTTTAATAAAAATCCCAAATAACAGAATTCGGAAACAATTGAAATCTGTGAAATTCAGGTTCTTCTCATTCTCATTATTATTGTTGTTCAGTCATGTCCGTCTCTCTGTGACCCTATAGACCGCAGCTATTCTGGCACATCTTGTGACTAGTTGTGCTTGTTCATAAGGTTTTCATGGCAAGATACTGGAGTGGGTTGCCAGTTCCTTCTCCAGTGGACCGCAATTTGTCTGACCTCTCTTTTATGACCCTGAATGGCTTAGCTCACAGCTTCATTGACGTACACAAGCCCCTTCACCACAACAAGGTAGCGATCCAGCAGGGAATTATTATTAGAGACACCTATAACATGTTATTATGAGATTGTATTAAATAAATTATAATTGGTTTTGATATTATGATTAATAAGAGCTGTGGTGGAGCTAGTGAAGGGCGGGCGCCAAATTATTCTTGGCAGGGTGTTAGCAACTATTTAAATGAACTTCTTATACACAGGGTTTTGTTTGCTATGGAACCTTATTATTGTTATTATTATTATTATTATTATTCAATTAATGTACAATACTAAGGTATTGAGAGTTTTTTTATGTGCTATGGAACCGTATTATTATTATCATTATTATTATTATACACTGTATATGATTGTAACCGATAAGCTCAATATGAAACCAAAAGAGTTCCTGAGCTCCAGTACAGTAAAGATTTCCCATAACGTCTTGCTCCAGCTTGTCACTCCCAGTTACATTTCTGTAAAGTAGGAATTACAAGTCCTTGAGGAATCAGAAGTGATGACACAAAGACACCTAATTACAGAGACGGCAGATCAATCAGACTTTATATCTGCGGGAAGTTACATTGTGTCTAATGGCAAAGGTCCAGGTTACACCCATGCAGTGGCACAAACACCTAGGGCCTCATTCTATTATCGGCCGTAGGAGATGTGGGGCCGCAAGGACCGGCCGCAAGCTATTTGCCTATTCTATTCCCTTCCAGCCGGGGATTCCGGCAGGCTTGCGGCCGGCGCCTTGTTATCCCTTGCGGCCGCACGCGCTGGAGGAAAGCCTTTGATCTTAAATGGCCGCAAGAGTTACGTCCGCAAGAAAATCCTGGTTGCTATTCAATTGCTCCGGGAACCCTCTCTGCAAGGCTAAAACCGAGCCGCAGCTTACTTGCAGCAAAAAGGTCCCGCAGGCACACAATTAAGCACATTTTAAAGCCATAATAAAGCCATCCTACACTCTGCGGAGACTATAAAGTGATTGTAGGTGTTAGCATTCATAGCACAACATTCCCCTACACTCAAATCCGTAAATAATAATTTTTTTAATTTATGTCACATATCCATGTAAAAAGTCCCGAGGGCTTGGAGCACCTCAGACCTGCCCACGCTGCGGCCGGAAAATAAACAGTTAATGTAATCTCGGATTTGGGCTGATGTGCAAGCTTGAGAGGGGGTTGCTATTAATCCTCATGTCCCCCAATATGATCCCTAGCATTTACAGAGCTGTACAGTGCCGTCTTATATTTATTTTTGCATTTAAAGATTTCTGAGCTTACGGCCGGTTGCAAGATATACGGCCGGCCGTAAGGGGATAGCCTTGCGGCGCCGTCTATTTGAATTGCAAGGTAACGGGAGCCCCGCAAGGAATCGCAGCTTTGCGGCCGATTTACGGCCGATAATAGAATGAGGGCCCTTTTATTTATATATATATATATATATATATATATATATATATATATATAAAAATATAATATATTCAAATCAATAAGCCTATGGAGAATGCAATGTCTGTAACAGTGACGAGGTTAACGGCCAAACCACGAAAAAACAAAAAACACTAAAAACACACAAAAAACACAAATATATACAACAAAAACATCACCCACAACACGGGGGAACAGCCAGGGAGTGAGGTGCAACGTGATTTAAATGTGATTTCGACGAATTTCACCACACAAAACTCGCCTAAGCGAGAAAGGAGCAAAATAAGGTGCGAGGTGTTCAGAGGAACAAAAATAGTCGAGACAAGAGGCTCGCCATGAGGGCCCAAGACCCTCACAGTACAAAAAGGTTTACATTGTGTGTCAAACAGCATTCCCATGGCTTCAAATTGTATTGCCCTGTCATTTTTGACAGGCTGTTACATTGGAGAAACTGGACAAAAAATGCATTTAAGGATGAATTTACACAGGCATTCAATAAGAAAACATAATGAAGACAATTATTGTAGCCCAGTATGACACAATTTTAGTTAGAATGATCACTCCATCCAAAACTTAAAAGTCAAAATACTCAGAAGAAAATTTAAAAACATCCAAGAGAGAAAAGCATTTGAAATAAAGATGATCAGATTCTTCAACACTAAAAATACAGGACTTAATATGGACTTGGGTTTTCTAACACATTATCAGAATTTCATGTGCTTTTTCCTCTTATACCATTACAGGCTTAGCACTCTTAGTGAAGTGTTTGTCCAACAGGAAAGATATCACTGTGGACTACAGTGCTCTGCTTTTTCATGTATATATTGATGTATATGTGTATATAGTATGTGTATATATGTTTCCTATACTATGTTGTGTTTATTCCCCATATATGTATTTACCTGATGATGTCAGACGCTGTCTCCACTCTCACTTCATCTGATGTTTTTATTCAAACTGAGGGCTTCCTCTCATGTTCGTATTGCTTGAGACTTGATAAAAAGAGGTGAAACCTCTCGAAAGCTTGTCATTATAAATAAGATGTTTGTCCAATACAAAAGGTATCAAATTATATTGCAATACTAATTATTAATATATATATATATATATATATATATATATTAATAATTACTAAATTACTCTCTCTCTCTCTCTCTCTATATATATATATATATATATATATATCTATATATATATATATAAAACTTCTGCAATAACTGGAACCTTATGTCCATTTCATACTTACTTGTTTAAATGCTTGGTAGAAAACCTCAGTCTCTTTAAGTACATTTCTTCCTCTATTCCTCATTTTTTGTCACACGCCGACTCCGTTGGACACACTTATTTTGAGCTGACCCTAATATTCATGTTACTTATCTCCAGTACAGAACAATATTAGTTTATTGCCAGCAGTGACACATCACGTGGGGTCCTCCAGTAACACAATATCTCTCCGAGCTCTGGATGACGCTCCTGCTCAGTACAGAACTAACTGAATTTAGAGATTCGGAAAAATCTGCTGCCATATCTTTCCTGGAAAGTTTAAGAAAATATTATGTATAAAAGTACCGTATATACTCGAGTATAAGCCGAGTTCTTCAGCCCTTTTTTTAAGGCAAAAAAGGGCCCCCTCGGCCTATACTCGAGTCACTCTCCCCCCCCCCCCCCCTTGTGTCTCTCTAACCCCCCCCGTGTCTCTCTAACCCCCCCCCCCCCCCGTGTCTCTCAAACCCCCAGGGGGTTGAGGATGGGGGGTTGAGGATGGGGGATTGAGGGGAGAGTATAAGGATGGGGGGGTTGAGGAGGGGGGTTTGAGGAGGGAGGATGAGGAGGGAGGTTGAGGAGGGAGTTGAGGATGAGGAGGGAGGTTGAGGAGGGGGTTGAGGATGAGGAAGGAGGTTGAGGATGAGGAGGGAGGTTGAGGTTGAGGAGGGAGGTTGAGGATGAGGAGGGAGGTTGAGGATGAGGAGGGAGGTTGAGGTTGAGGAGGGAGGTTGAGGATGAGGAGGGAGGTTAAGGATGAGGAGGGAGGTTGAGGAGTGGGGTTGAGGAGGGTGATAAGGGAGGGGGGAAGAGACACAGGGAAGGGAGAGGTTGGAAGAGACACAGGGAAGGGAGAGGGGAGAAGAGACACAGGGAAGGGAGAGGGGAGAAGAGACACGGAGAGAGAGGGGGACACAGAGGGCACAAGAGGGACACAGGGGGCAGCACATTTCCCACCCTCGGCTTATACTCGAGTCACTTATTTTACCCAGTATTTTGTGGTAAAATGGGTCTCGGCTTATACTCGGGTCGGCTTATACTCGAGTATATACGGTAAGTCTCTCTTATGTGAAAGACACGGGCAAGCTACTGCAGGTGAAGGTGCAATGCACCGAAGCCCTCCTTTGTGGGCCCAGTGCAGTCAAATTTTTTTATTAAAGAAACAAACTAAGTCAGAGGTGCTCATCAGAGAACGAACCAACCTTAATCGGTTAGTTCTATGGCCATGATAAGCCACTCTGAGAGCAACCTCTTTTAGCCACTTGTGCCCTTCACAGGGAGAAATGTCCTGTAGTATATCAATCTGGTCCCACTCAAAAGAGTGACCCAGCCCCAAAATACAAGGCAATTCTACCCTGAACAGGAGAAAAAGCAAACTCCAGACGCGTTTTGGCCTTTATGGGCTTCATCAGTGAGGTGCAGCTGAACTCCCTAAGGCACAGTGAGCAAGAGGTCCACATCTGGAATCCCCTATTACCCTTAGGGAGACCAAACCCTAAGGGTAATTTGCATAAACAAACAAACAAACTAAGTCAGAGGTGCTCATCAGAGAACGAACCAACCTTAATAGGTTAGTTCTAAGGCCATGATAAACCACTCTGAGAGCAACCTCTTTTAGCCACTTGTGCCATTCACAGGGAGAAATATACTGTAGTATATCAGTCTGGTCCCACTTAAAAGAGTGACCCAGCCCCGAAATACCAGGCAATTCTACACCCTGAACAGGAGAAACAGCACCCCGCAGACGCATTTCGGCCTTTATGGGCCTCGTCAGTGAGGTGCAGCTGAACTCCCTAAGGCACAGTGATCAATGGGTCCACGTCTGGAATCCCATATTACCCTTAGCGAGACCAAACCCTAATGGTAATTTGCATAAAAAAACAAAGTCAGTTACATTTTTATTTAATTTCTGTAGTGTGACATCAATTGAGATTCCCCACCCTGGCGAGAAGAAACAGCAACAGGGGAGTCATAGGAAGTCCCAAGAAGGGGGGCGGGGGGCTGAGTCCTCATAGGAGAACACAGAAACTGATGGCATAAGCACTTCTTAAACATGGTGCAGTACAAGGCGAATGTCAAAATGCCTTTAATTCTCTGTCTCGTGCAATTCCGGGTTCTGTCTGGCTCATTTCAAACATTTATATTTCCCTGTGACTTTCCACAGCTAGACAACCTAGACAATGAAGACAGTTATTGTAGCCCAGTGGGACACCATTTCAGCCAGAATGATCACTCCATCCAAAACTTAAAGTCAAAATACTCAGAAGAAAATTTAAAAACATCAGAGAGAAAAGCATTTGAAATAAAGATGATCAGATTCTTCAACACTAAAAACACAGGACTTAATATGGACTTGGGTTTTCTAACACATTATCAGAATTTCATGTGCTTTTTCCTCTTATCCCATTACAGGCTTAGCACTCTTAGTGAGGTGTTTGTCCAACAGGAAATATATCACTGTGGACTACAGTGCTCTGCTTTTTCACGTATATATTGATGTATATGTGTATGTAATATGTGTATATATGTTTCCTATACTATGTTGTGTTTATTCCCCATATATGTATTTACCTGATGATGTCAGACGCTGTCTCCACTCTCACTTCATCTGATGTTTTTATTCAAACTGAGGGCTTCCTCTCATGTTCGTATTGCTTGAGACTTGATAAAAAGAGGTGAAACCTCTCGAAAGCTTGTCATTATAAATAAGATGTTTGTCCAATACAAAAGGTATCAAATTATATTGCAATACTAATAATTAAGCTATATATATATATATATATATATATATATATATACATATATATATTAATAATTACTAAATTACTCTCTCTCTCTGTATATATATATATATATATATATATATATATATATATATATATATAAAACTTCTGCAATAACTGGAACCTTATGTCCATTTCATACTTACTTGTTTAAATGCTTGGTAGAAAACCTCAGTCTCTTTAAGTACATTTCTTCCTCTATTCCTCATTTTTTGTCACACGCCGACTCCGTTGGACACACTTATTTTGAGCTGACCCTAATATTCATGTTACTTATCTCCAGTACAGAACAATATTAGTTTATTGCCAGCAGTGACACATCACGTGGGGTCCTCCAGTAACACAATATCTCTCCGAGCTCTGGATGACGCTCCTGCTCAGTACAGAACTAACTGAATTTAGAGATTCGGAAAAATCTGCTGCCATATCTTTCCTGGAAAGTTTAAGAAAATATTATGTATAAAAGTACCGTATATACTTGAGTAGAAGCCGAGTTCTTCAGCCCTTTTTTTAAGGCAAAAAAGGGCCCCCTCGGCCTATACTCGAGTCACTCTCCCCCCCCCTTGTGTCTCTCTAACCCCCCCGTGTCTCTCTAACCCCCCCCGTGTCTCTCTAACCCCCAGGGGGTTGAGGATGGGGGGTTGAGGATGGGGGATTGAGGAGAGAGTATAAGGATGGGGGGGGGTTGAGGAGGGGGGTTTGAGGAGGGAGGATGAGGAGGGAGGTTGAGGAGGGAGTTGAGGATGAGGAGGGAGGTTGAGGAGGGGGTTGAGGATGAGGAAGGAGGTTGAGGATGAGGAGGGAGGTTGAGGTTGAGGAGGGAGGTTGAGGATGAGGAGGGAGGTTGAGGATGAGGAGGGAGGTTGAGGTTGAGGAGGGAGGTTGAGGATGAGGAGGGAGGTTAAGGATGAGGAGGGAGGTTGAGGAGTGGGGTTGAGGAGGGTGATAAGGGAGGGGGGAAGAGACACAGGGAAGGGAGAGGTTGGAAGAGACACAGGGAAGGGAGAGGGGAGAAGAGACACAGGGAAGGGAGAGGGGAGAAGAGACACGGAGAGAGAGGGGGACACAGAGGGCACAAGAGGGACACAGGGGGCAGCACATTTCCCACCCTCGGCTTATACTCGAGTCACTTATTTTACCCAGTATTTTGTGGTAAAATGGGTCTCGGCTTATACTCGGGTCAGCTTATACTCGAGTATATACGGTAAGTCTCTCTTATGTGAAAGACACGGGCAAGCTACTGCAGGTGAAGGTGCAATGCACCGAAGCCCTCCTTTGTGGGCCCAGTGCAGTCAAATTTTTTTATTAAAGAAACGAACTAAGTCAGAGGTGCTCATCAGAGAACGAACCAACCTTAATAGGTTAGTTCTAAGGCCATGATAAACCACTCTGAGAGCAACCTCTTTTAGCCACTTGTGCCATTCACAGGGAGAAATATACTGTAGTATATCAGTCTGGTCCCACTTAAAAGAGTGACCCAGCCCCGAAATACCAGGCAATTCTACACCCTGAACAGGAGAAACAGCACCCCGCAGACGCATTTCGGCCTTTATGGGCCTCGTCAGTGAGGTGCAGCTGAACTCCCTAAGGCACAGTGATCAATGGGTCCACGTCTGGAATCCCATATTACCCTTAGGGAGACCAAACCCTAATGGTAATTTGCATAAAAAAACAAACTGAGTCAGTTACATTTTTATTTAATTTCTGTAGTGTGACATCAATTGAGATTCCCCACCCTGGCGAGAAGAAACAGCAACAGGGGAGTCATAGGAAGTCCCAAGAAGGGGGGGGGGGGCTGAGTCATCATAGGAGAACACAGAAACTGATGGCATAAGCACTTCTTAAACATGGTGCAGTACAAGGCGAATGTCAAGCTGCCTTTAATTCTCTGTCTCGTGCAATTCCCGGTTCTGTCCGGCTCATTTCAAACATTTATATTTCCCTGTGACTTTCCACAGCTAGACAACCAAACAGAAGGCAGCTGTGAACTGAAATCTGTACCAGTTTGCTTTGTTTATTCTACTCATCTGTTGTTAAATAATCTGTTAATATTAATTATTCGTATAATTATTATATGTGATTAATTTGTTAATATATGACATAGTTGAATGACATGCATAAACTTTGCACAATAAGTCAGTTGGTGCTGCCCAGATATAAAACACAAATCAATATATCAGGGGAGGGAAAAAAAGATGACTGCAAGGTTTAAAGGGACAGAGCCAAGGTTATCAGGCTCTACCCTATAAGAGAAGAGAGCGGCCGTCCAGGGAGCCAACATACGAGGGGCACCATCAATATAGGCAGTGGCGGAGCTACTGCCGGTGCAGCAGGTGCAAAGCACAGGAACCCACAGCAGGTTAGAGGCACTTTGCTATCTGAACTCTTACAGCCCTATTAAATTCCAGCCTCGTAAATACAAAGTTTAAACGTAAGGGCTGCGTACTTCAAATTTGACAAAGTTACAATGCTATTAAATTAGAAGTGCTGCGAGGTACGAGCGAGGGACGCTATCTCGTACACTGTTGGCGGGCACAAAATTCCTAAGACGTACGTACGAGCTACTTGCATCTCAAAAAAGCTTTGCGTAGTAAAATAGCGTGGAAAAACTTAAAACGCAAGTTTAGTTTAAGTTGTGTTGGTGAGAGGGGTTTGTGTACTTCAATAAAGCTGTGAGCTATACCATTAAGGGCCAGTGTAGGTGGGCTGGTGAAAGCAGAGAGGTCGGACAAATCCCAATCCACTGGAGAAGGAACTGACAACCCACTCAAGTACCTGTGACATGCAAACCTTGTAGAAAAGCACTGACAGAGGCCTAGCTGCATGAGCTGCAGTGAATAGGATCACAGAGAGTCAGACACGACTGAAAGACTGAACAGCAGATATTAAATTTATCCCCAGTGTACTTGAAATATGAAATGTAGATGTGATGAGCAAAATGTATATATAATTATATTGATATTTTAGGGGCCACAATAGAGCCTCTGTGAGTAATAAAGGGTTAATATTGGATCATTTTAATGTTTTTGTGTTGCTATTTAATCAGGAAATGTGTCTTTAATTGCTTTATGTATGTTGCAGTATGGCTTTTCATATTGGCATGTGCATGACCATTCCAAGATATGATAAGAACTAATTGTTTTTATAATGCGGAGGAAGGTTATTGTGCAATTAATTGTAATGTCCTTCCATGCTTTCCCTATATGTTAAACTGCACTGTTTTGTTACTTTTACACTTTACGTTGTCTCTACGTAGTAAGTAAACCCTTTGCGGGTGCTTTTTTGTGCACGTAGCGATTTTTCGCTCAATTTGCGAGATACGAGCTTACACGCCATGAATTTGCGTGTGCGACTTACTATGTTGCATTCTACGGAGCCTAATCTCGGCCTTATTACGCAAATTCGGACGCGAGGAACGTCAAGACGAATCGTAGTATGCAAATCACGCTAAGAGCACATTTGCGAGCTACGTATTCGAACGTAACTCTAATTTAACGAGGCCCTTAATTTATAAGAGTAGGACACATAATTAATTTAATAGAAAGGTGATCTGATCACCCTATGGGTGGTCTTACTAACTACATATATTGTGAGCTGCTGTATGTACCTCAGTGAGATATATAGGGATGTCAAGGGGGTCCCAATTATTTTACACAGCGGGCCTCCATTCATTAGCTCTATACAACTATACAGTGTTGCGCAGAGCTTGCACTTCAGTCCATAACTGAGCAGCCATGCATTTGTAGGAGGAAATTGTATTTTTATGTTTTCAGGTCTGGTCATTAGTTTCAGTTTTCTTTGTATTATTTTTTTTTTTCTAGAAATATACCCCAAATTCCACAATAGAAAATATTTAAAAATGAAAATACTCCTATTCTACTTTTATTTTATAGCTTTCCTTCACTTTTCCCATTCCCGCAGTGGGGGTCCCTTGAGTTGGTGAAACCAAGTGCCTGCGGAGGAGGCAGGGGCGGGCTTGCGCAAGAGGTTACGGTTGCTCCGCCCATCCTAGGCCAGCGCGGGCGCCATCTTGCCTCACTCCACGGCAGGCAGGGAAGCAGGCAAACCACCAACCCCCTCCTTTAAAAAAGCATTTGAGATTGTTACGTTTTTATATATAAAAAAAAGAAATAATAAAAAATAATTTAATATTAAAAAAAATTAATAAAAATAAATAAATAAATAAGGCCAATACTCAGTAAGATTTTGTTGCTCACGTGATGAGCCTATGGTTTGTGGGTATGTGGTTTGTTGCAGCCGAGTTCTACATAGTTGTGTTGAGGCTGGTGGGGGAGTTGCCCGGGCCAATGGTGAGAAGGGGCCATCCCAACCTTGGAAAGTGTGACGACGGCACAGAGGTTGACCTCTTGAGCGTGGACTCAAGGGATGGGGTTACTGCCAAGCCCGGGGCTCCTCCCCCGTTATAACAGATTTACATATGCCATTTGCATATTATGTTAATAAAACTCGCTGCGGCCAGTTGTACCTCCAACAGTTGTGTTGTGTCTTTTTTCGGGGGTCAGGGACTTTGGGTCTTACCAGGTCATGACTTGTAAATATAAAATGTGATTTTCACTGCACTGAATTTCTAGATATTTTTTCCAAGCAAATAAAGCCGGAGTTCCATTTTCATGTAATTATATGGTGAGCAGTATTATAAAACCAGTGACGGGGCCCTATCTTACAACCTCTCTATATATATCCCATGTGTTTGTGTCATTCAGTCATGTCCCACTCTCCGTAACCTCATGCACCATAACACACTATGCTGATCCACTTGGTATTCATGGTAGAGATACTGGAGTAGGTTGCCAGTTCCTTCTCCATTGGGCCACAGCATACAGCTCCTGATATTCCTAGGTGGTCTCCCATCCAAGTACTGGCAAGGCCCAACCCTGCTTTGTTTTTAGGGTGGTGTGATCGCTTGGTTCCCTGACTGGAATCAAACCCAGGTAGCAGTGGTGAAAGCACTGAATCCTAACCACTGGACCACCAGGGAATCCATATATCTCATAGGGATCAATAAAAAGCCCAAAACATATGTTAATGGTCACATCACCACTATGGTTATCAGATCAGCTTATCTGCCACACTCCCCTAAAAAAAAAATCAACATTCCTCTCTTATTGCGAGTAAGAGAAGGCCCCTTCTCTTAGGCGCTCCTTGCCAGCAACTGCGACCCTCGCAAAATTTACGTTCAAACGCAAACAACCACACAACAACCGCGACCACGCAAACAACACGACACACCAACTACGACCCTCGCAAACTTTACCTCGCAATGCAAACAACATACGAGACACGTTACCACACATTACGACCTCGCAACAATCGGACGCAACTCGCGAACATGACAAAATTCAAAACACAATAAATACACACAGCACATACATAAAAAGCTTACCTACAGCAAGAGGGAGCATCCAGGACCTCAAAAAACCAACTTACACCTTCATTTAACTCAAAATAAAAGAGTTTAGACACTAAAACATTCGCTAAGCAAGAGAAAAAATGGCCGCCGAACAAAACAAAAACGAGGCTACAGCACTCTAAACACGCAAAACACCACAAAAGACCTACGGATATTCCGCTAAGACGCATATCACACATTACCCGCCATTTTACGCCAATGCGGAAGTACACCACTACGCTAATGGTTTGGTCTCGCGCACGCACACTATTACACTGCACACATTCATCACGCTTACACAGCAGCTCCACACCACTAATGCTGCAGCAACATCAAAACAGATTGTCAGCTCTTCAACACAATACATAAAAATAGGTAAAGTATATTCATTTAGTAATGTATTATGTATTTCAGTATTATACACCAAACAGCATTAGCTACCTTACAATTTCATTGCCGTCATTTTTTTGACGGGCAATTCGCTAGTATTGTAATATTTTTGACAGAACGTGATACTTTATTTAGTTGCGGGTCAGACTTTATTTATGAGCTAGCGCTACGGGTCTAATAGAATATCCATTTTGTGTAACTTTAATTATTTAGTGCTTGTAATATTCAAGCTGTGCTAAAACCAATGGAGTTCTACGGCCGGTTTTGCGTCTGGCCCGTAGTGATTGTGGGCGGGTTGCTTGTAATCGGATTGCGAGTAGTGTATAATTTTATGATCTGGGCAATAGAATAGGGCCCGATGTTCTCAGTTCTTCTTCCTGCAGTATATATTCAGTTTAATTACTGTACAATGTAGACAGGTTTTAATCAAACTTGTTATTATTTACTTATCTCCCTCCAGTGATCCAGTCCATCACAGCATTGCATTGTGGGTTTAATACTCTATTTGTCTACAGACGTGTTCCCCTCGTAACCTCGATTGGCAGCGCAAGGTATTAGTAATCTGGCCCTGTCCGAGCTCATTAGCAGTCCTGCTGTGAATGCAATTGTATAAAGCCACCTCCTCAGTGTCCTCCTTAGAGATAATCACATATAGTCCTCAGCAGCGCGACCTTGCCAAAATCCGTTGCTAACGCACAGTTAAAACTGTGTGCTCGCGAAGCAACTGCGGCCCTCGCAAAGCGGCCAGGCAAGGAGTGCCAAAGGCGATACTTGCGCTGGTGGAGACCCTACGACCCTGAACGACTTGCGCATTATACCTACAACCCGCGGAACTACGCATAAACACAAAACTCAAATACACGATTCACAGTGCGAGACCCGTAGCACTTAAAAAAACGGCTATAAAAAATTACGGGCCGTAACACTTACAAAAAGGCCTTTAGAAAAAAAATAGCCGCAAAAAATACGAACTTAACGGCCGAACCAGGCACTGCGAAAAACAAACAAAATAAAAAATAAAATAAAAAAATAAATACACACACAGCAAGGGGGGACAGCCAGGACGTCTGGGACTGAGGTTACACGCCAATTTAATACCAATTTCAAGACTTTCGCCACTCGAAAATCCACTAAGCAAGAGAAAAAGATGGCCGTCGTAAAAAAACTAAAACGAGGCTACGTGACGCCTAAACACGCAAAACAACGCCAGGCACATACGAGCTATTAAATACACAATTAGAAAGGACGCTAAATGCTCCACACCCGCTTAACACATACACACTCGCAGCCATTTTACAATAGTGACTGCAAACTAATAACATTACCATTACAGAATGCAGAAGTACACAGCTCAAAAAAACGCTTTGCGCACGCAGCCTATTTACACTACACACTGCACACATTGCTGACACTTACACCTCAGCTCTACAGCAGTGCAAACCGACATTATATGCTGCAGGAACATCAAAACAGATTGTCAGCTCTTCAGCACAATGCTTCCTGCATTTATTAATTGTATTAATTAATTGATTAACATTACAAAATACATAGACAGAAAAAAAAAAAAGACAGGATCACAATAAATGCCAAAGGCGCTCAGCGCGCACCTCAGAAGGAGCGCCAACGGTGTTTAGAGGACCACAACTACACACGGGGAGAAGCTCACAATGCGCGCCAAAAGGCCGCAAACCTTGCAATGAGTTCCAAAAATACACCAACCAAGAGGCTCGCAATGAGCGCCGAAGGTACTCACACAACCAAAACACTTTGTGTGTCAAACAGCATTCCCTGCCTTACAATTCTATTACAAGTCGCTAGTAGTATAACAAGTCTCTGCATGAGAGTAAAGCTTATTGTGTATGAGCTATAATAGGCTGATATTTATATATATAAATATACCTGTTTACCTATTTACTGTTACATACTTTATAAGGGAAGTGCTTATAAGCACTGGCTAAAATCAAATAATCCCTGTATGGGATTGCCCTCTATAGCGTGTGCAGACACAGACTCTGTATGGATGGCTGTACAGTGTAGTGTCCTAGCCTATCAGGGATCACATCTAAGTAGCAATATTGCTGAGAGATAGTCACTGATTGGTTAGTATGAGACACTGTGCAGCAAGAAAAAGACAGATTATAAGGTAAGTGTCTGTCTTTGTGTCATTCAGTCGGGTCCAACTCTCTGTGACCTCATGGACAGCAACAAACCATGCAGATGCACTTGGTATTCATTGCAGAGATACTGGAGTGGGTTTCCAGTTCCTTCTCCAGTGGGCCATAGCATACAGCTCCTGGTTTTCCTAGGTGGTCTCCCATCCAAGTACTGATCAGCTGCAACTATGCATGGCTTCAGGGTGGTGTGACCTCTTGATTCTCTGAGTGGAATTAAACCCATGTAAAAGCACCAAATCCTAACCACTGGACCACCAGGGAACCCTTATTAAAATAAAGTACATCAAAGTAAATGGGTACACAGGGATATTATACAGTGGACCCTTGGTACACATTGTTAATTGGTTCCAGAAGGCACGACAAGTGGCGAAAACGAGTACCAAACTCCCATAAGGAATAATGTAAATTGGTTTGCAAGCACGACGAGTACCAAACAATCGAGTGCAATGGATTTTTTTGCTCATCAAGACGCGTTCAATACCGAAATTGATGAGTTTTGTTGTAGTCGAGTACCGAGGGTCCACTGTATTCCTAGTAAGATCCAGAAAGCCTACCAGATTCATTTAAAGCAATAATACAAGATAATGTCTCGGTGTCAGTTCTGTACATACAGTAATTTGCATATTTAGTGGTCGCTGCACTTATGGGATACACATTGGATTTTTACTTCAAGGAGCATTTTCCGTCACTTTAGTTATCAGGTTACTTCACTTCACAGGAAAGAATAGTCTGCTCCATCTATAGTGAGATGTGCTGCAGAAATTCCCTGATATCTACAGCCAGCAGCAGATACGTCCCAGAGCCCTAATAGGGACACAAAGCTATCCATCACCGGGCTGTGGTCGCGTCTTCTAGTTCAGATCTTATTTTCAACTGGTCATGTGGGGATATTTTGCTGAATAATTAATTAAGACATTTCATTTGCACAGAGTTTTCTTAAAGGGGCTCTGTCACCGCAAAATCAATGTTGTGTTATTCATTTTTTTATAAAGTGAATCAATCTGGGTAAATTGCATGTTGCTGTATTTAAATGCACATGAGCAGCTTGCGCATATTAATGAGCTGTTTTGATGTGCTAATTAGGATTACAGACTGTTTATCTGTCTCTGTAGTGGCTAAAAAATTACCCCAATGTTATGTGGTAGTTAGAGCACTCTCCAACACTTATCAAGTACTCTGAGCTGCACATTAGCATACTGAGCCGCACATTAGCATACTGAGCTGCACATTAGCATACTGAGCTGCACATTAGCATACTGAGATGCACATTAGCATACTTGAGCCACACATTAGCATACTGAGATGCACATTAGCATACTTGAGCCACACATTAGCATACTGAGACACACATTAACATACTGAGACGCACATTAGCATACAGGAGCTGCTCATTAGCATACGGAGCCACACATTAGCATACATAAGCTGCACATTAGCATACATGAGCCGCTCATTAGCATACATAAGCTACTCATTAGCATACAGTAGCCACTCATTAACATACTGAGCTGCACATTAGCACACTGAGCCGCACATTAGCATACAGGAGCCACACATTAGCATACTGAACTGTAAAATAGCACACTGAGACGCACATTAGCATACAGGAGAAGTTCATTAGCATACAGGAGACGTTCATTACCATACTAAGTTGCACAAGAGCATACATGAGCCGTACATTAGCATACTAAGCCGCACATTAGCATACGTGAGCCACATATTAGCATACTGAGCCATTCATTAGCAAACAGGTGGCACTCATTAGCACAGAGGAGCCATTCATTAGCATACTGGGCTGCACATTACCATACAGAAGCTGCTCATTAGCATACAGTAGCCGCTCATTAGCATACTGAGCCACACATTAGCACACTGAGCCGCACATTAGTTTACAGGAGCTGCACATTAGCAAACTGAACCACCCATCAGCACACTGAGCCGCACATTAGTATACTGAGCCGCACATTAGGATACTGAGTCGCACATTAGCACACTGAGCCGCACCTTAGCATACAGTAGACATACATTAGCATACTGAGCCACACATTAGCACACTGAGCCGACAATTAGTTTACAGGAGCTACACATTAGCACACTGAGCCTAACATCAGCATATTGAGCCACACATTAGTATACTGAGCCACCCATCAGCATACTGAGCCACACATTAGTATACTGAGTCGCACATTAGGATACTGAGTCGCACATTAGCACACTGAGCCGCACATTAACATACAGGAGCAGCAAAAACTATTCTACATTTTTCAGAGATTACTGTACACAATAACTGCTAGTACAATGTACAGAGTCCCTTTAAAAGGACACTGAAGTGTCATATATATATATATATATATATATATATATATATTATGGCTTACGAAGATCTTGATCTGATAACGTCCAAAATGTTAGAGTTAGGATAAGATCTATGTTCAGATCTGCTGAAAGATTGCCACTGTAGATAGTTACAGAACTGAATAGAAGAGTAACCCCCAGTAGGATAACACCCATGACAAGCATAGTCAGCTAAATTTAAGCTTTCTCTAAAAATGTTTGTGTATATATGTATATATATATATATAATATATGTGACGTTTTTCCCAAATTATAGAGGTTCTTTAACCTCCTGTCAATGTCTATTGATTTAAAGCCATATAGCGCGTTTATTGACGTTACTTGTTACTCGGCTTGCTTCATTCCTCATCTCTGCTACATGGATAATAAACTTAAACCCAATTTAAAAAGCTGAACTTGAGTAAAATGTTAACACCTTCCCCAAGCTGTGGGTTTTATTGCTATTGATTGAACTCAAGTCCTTGTTGATTTTCCATGGTCTAATTAAATGGGTTCGGCCTATTCACTTGTCCTAAAGCGCCAGCCGTGCCAGTAATTGTTTCAGTGCGATGCATAAATTATGAGCTCGACAATATTTCACCGTTATTATTGCTCAGCTCAGATCTCAGGAATGATGTAATCTGTGAGGATCGACAGGGAACAACTTGTACATGTCTTCAAGAAACACGTCTTCAATAAATAGAACAAAAAAATGGAACCAGGGAACCATTTGTTACTGTTTCAGAACGGAGCTTCCCAGGGGGAATACACACCGTCTCAACAAGGCTAATTGGATAGAACTATGAGGATCATTTGCATTAATATTTATGTTAATTAAAAATATCATTCACTAATTAAAGTGTAAGTATCATTAGTGTATTTGGAGATTATACAGAAGCTGACAGTACAGCCAGTGTAACCTCCAAGGCCCCAATTATTGTTCCTGAATATATATATATATATATATATATATATATATATATATATATATGTATATATATATATATATATATATATATATATATATACAGTATATATATATATATATATATATATATATATATATATATATATATAACATTACAACCCTAAGTTGCAACTAATAACATTACCATTACAAACTGCCCAATTACACAGATAACAAACGGCTTCCCCTCGTGCACGCAGTCTATTTACACTACACACTGCACACATTGCTGACACTTACACCTCAGGTCACCAACAGTGCAAATCTACATTGTATGCTGCAGGAACATCAA
The DNA here is from genome assembly GCA_027410445.1 of Discoglossus pictus. Lineage (NCBI taxonomy): Eukaryota > Metazoa > Chordata > Amphibia > Anura > Alytidae > Discoglossus > Discoglossus pictus. The sequence goes on along the minus strand of CM050165.1, from coordinate 19,670,645 downwards.
AACAGATTGTTAGCTCTTCAGGATATTGCTTGCTGCATGTATTAATTACAAATAGGTAAAGTATATTAATTTATGATTTTATTAATTAATTAATTATCATAAAAAAATACATATAGAGAAAAAAAAAAAAGGACCAGATGACAGGATTGCAATAAACGCTGAAGGCGTTCAGCACGCGGCTCACAATGAGCGCCAAGGGTGCTCAGAAGAACAAAAGTACACTGGGGGAGAGGCTCGCAATGAGTGCCAAAAGGCAATCAGCGCGACCTTGCAATGAGCACCGAAGGGGCTCTAATAACCAAAAATATACCAACTGAGAGGCTCGCAATGAGCGCCGAAGGTATTCAGAGGACCAAAACACTTATTTTGTGTGGCAAACAGCATTACCTGCCTTACAATTTTATTGCCGTAATTTTTTGGAGGGCAATTTGCTAGTATATATATATATAAATATGTGTGTGTGTATATATATATATATATATATATATATATATATATATATATATACATATTTATACATTTATTTGTAAAAACATACATGTATATATATATATATATATATATATATATACACATACACAAGCATACTGTATGTGAGTGGGATTCCTAGCTTGTGTATAATCCATCGCTAGCTTTGCTCAAAGCTGTTTGATACAACGAGCACAAGGGAAGCCATGTTTCATATAGTTATTAATTGCCTTTGTGGGCACATTGGCATGTCCCTGCCAAGGTTCCCAGAATGCAGTGTAATAATTGTATTTCTCTGAATTCTGGGCATGAAACAAGTTTCTTAACGTGCTTTAGACATTCAAATGTGAACACAAATGTACTGTTTATTTACTATATATATATATATATATATATATATATATATATATATATATATATATAATGTATATTGAAGAGTGAAGCAACCGTGAATGTCCAGTAATCTAGTAATTTAGTAATTATTAATCCATATATATATAGAATAATAATGAGTATTGCAATATAATTTGATACCTTATCTATTGGACAAACGTCTTATTTATAATGACGAGCTTTCGAGAGGTTCAGCCTCTCTTTATCAAGTCTGAAGCAATACTACATGAGATGGAACCCTCAGTTTGAATAAAAACATCAGATGAAGTGAGAGTGGAGACAGCATCTGACCTCATCAGGTAAATACATATATGGGGAATAAACACAACATAGTAAAGGAAACATATATACACATACTATATACACATACACATCAATATATACATGAAAAAGCAGAGCACTGTAGTCCACAGTGATGTCTTTCCTGTTGGACAAACACCTCGCTAAGCCTGTTATGGTATAAGAGGAAAAAATCACATGAACTTCTGATAATGTGTTAGAGTTATTACATTATCTGTTGATGCCTCAGGGATTTGGTGCCATAAGTAGGATCTGGACCATCCATGCCTCTCCCTAGTCTAGCCAACCATAAAATAATTCACATCAACAACTCCCTTGTCATTAGTGGTGAATTCAACGTGCCAAATCACTCAATGATTTTCTTCAAACACCATGGGCCTCATTCAATTGCGATCTGGCCAATTGAATAGGGCTCTAAATAAGCACAGAGCATATTTTTTTTAAAGACGTTTTCAGTTAGTGAAAACCTTGCTTTTGGATAGATGCTTACTAACGAAAAACTTCTGTAAAAAATATATGTTATGTGCTTATTTAGAGCCCTATTCAATTGGCCAAATTGCAATTGAATGAGGGCCCATGTGTTTTGTGACTAAAAGGCTATAATACATGTATTTGGGTGTGTTTCTTGATAACCTAATATTTGTTGTTGTTGTAAAGTCGTTCAGTCGTGTCTGTCTCTTCATGACCCTATAGACTGCAGCTCGCCCGGCACATCTGTCAGCCACTGCCCCTCTGAGCTCCATCAAGCTCATGCTCATTGCTTCTATGATCTTATCTCTTCATCTCTGCTTCTGTCCCCTATTCTTTGTGTAAATTAATACTTGTTATTTAGTGGTTCAGTCGTGCCCTATGGACTGCAGCTTGCCAGGCACATGCCACTGCAGCTCCATTAAGCTTACATCAATTGTCTATCCATCTCCGTCTCTGTTATCTGCTTCTTTGTGTGCCTTCGGTCTTTCCCAGCCTTAGAGTCTTCTCTAGGGAGTCCTTTCTTCTCATAATATGGACAACATATTTGAGCTTCAGCCTCGTGATCAAACCTTCCAGTGAACAGTTTGTTTTCATTCCCTGTAGTATGGATTGATTGGATCTTCCTGCAGACCGAGGGACTCTAAGCAGTTTTCTCCAACATAACAATATAAAGACTTCAATTCTCAGGCGCTCAGACTTCTTTATGGTCCAGCTCTCATATCCTTATGTTACTATATATAATTATATATGTAATTAATATTACTATATCATAAATACAGTATATGATTCAAAAGTTTTCTTTCTTTTCTGCTTCAGATCTCGATCAGTAACATTGACCAAAATCCATTGATGTCAAAGAGACCAAATTATTATGAACATGTGGATAGAATACTATTTATGCTATTGTTATCGAAAGATCAATCAAGTCTTCTGAAACCTGTATTTAAGGTTGTAATTTATATGAAGATTTATAGAAATCCCCTACCTAGGCAAGTAGAATCAATTTGTTATTTTTGTAAAGTCTATTATAGTTCACTTTGCTAATATGGTTTTGTATGGTAATAAAATTCAATGCAGATAGAAAATTACCTTGTGTTTTATTGTGCATGTTGTATTAGCTTTGATAAATGTGTTTGATGTACTGAAATTATATGAGGTTCAGTAGATCACAAATAATGTGCACATTTCATATATTTTCATGCAATCTTGTAGTTTATTTTTATATTTTTTATATATACAGATTTTGTATATATACATTAGGAATATCAATCCAAAAATCTAATTTTATTGATATTAATTTTATTTAAAATTCAAATTTTTAGATTCATATTCCCAACATATATTTGAAATTTGATTTTGGTGTTTAATGACCAGGGATGGATATTTTATTTTAGTGACCCACTTGTATAAAATACCCAGATTTTATAAATAATTGACAAACATGATCATGATAATTATACATAGATCAAGAAAAATATGCAGTAAAACCAAAGCTCTACTATTATTATAGTTTATTTATAAGGTGCCTATGTAGGCCTCTATTCCATGGCTCCCATAAGTAAAGAACCAAGGCCTCCATTCTATGGCTCCCATAAGTAAAGAACTGAGACCTCCATTCCATGGCTCCCATAAGTAAAGAACCGAGGCCTCCATTCCATGGCTCCCATAAGTAAAGAACTGAGACCTCCATTCCATGGCTTCCATAAGTAAAGAACCGAGGCCTTCATTCCAAGGCTCCCCTAAGTAAAGAACCAAGGCCTCCATTCCATGGCTCCCATAAGTAAAGAACTGAGACCTCCTTTCCATGGCTCTCATAAGTAAAGAACCGAGGCCTTCATTCCATGGCTCCCCTAAGTAAAGAACTGAGGCCTCCATTCCATGGCTCCCATAAGTAAAGAACTGAGGCCTCCATTCCATGGCTCCCATAAGTAAAGAACTGAGACCTCCATTCCATGGCTCTCATAAGTAAAGAACCAAGGCCTCCATTCCATGGCTCCCATAAGTAAAGAACCAAGGCCTCCATTCCATGGCTCCAATAAATAAAGAACCAAGGGCTCCATCCATGGTTCCCATAAGAAAAGAACTGAGGCCTGCATTCCATGGCTCCCATAAGAAAATAACTGAGGCCTCCATTCCATGGCTCCCATAAGAAAATATCTGAGGCCTCCACTCCATGGCTTCCATAAGAAAAGAACTGAGGCCTCATTTCTTACAAGCCATATTTAGCAAAAGAAAAGGCAAATATAAGGCAAACATAAATCTCACACCACTTATCTCTCCCCCTAAACTGTCCAAGGTTCTGTTGAATTTTGAAAAAAAATCATTGCTAAAGGTACCAGATACATTTATGGCATTAAATGGTTCTCCCTCACAACATGTAGAAAAAAATAATACAAATCAATCTCTTCTATCAACTGGAACATATCTGATTCAAAAATCTTGGTACTAATATCCACTCAAAAATGTTGAGAATTTATAAATATAATTTTTCTATTATAATGAACCTTCCTTAAAAAAATAACTATGTTTTTCTAACATTCCCAATTCTGATATTGGAGAGAGATATTAAGACCATGCAAGGACTCAATTTCATTTGCACTCACAAATAACCTGGGATAGCCAGAGCAACAATGTATCTTCATAGGAATATTGGAGACATCTCCAATACTGTGAAGTAGACTAGCCCTCTTCCCAGGAAGACTCTGTTCAGAGAATTCTCTGTCACTCTCAACTCATAATACCTTATAGCTGTTACGAAAAGAACTAGACAGTCGTAAATCAATTTGTCCTTTGGCCAAACACTCATTGAAACAATGATTCTGAGTAACACATTCATACCTGCTCATGGACACAACCTCCCAAACACACCAATAACTCTTCATTTGTGATGCTGGATATGCTCAAATATGGCAAAGTTTCAGACCCATATAATCCTTTTGTATCATATAAACTAACTGTGACCTACTGTACAAGGAAATATATGCAATCAAATATCACAGTAACATAAAAAATGGTCCCCTACAAATACAGCAACACTTCGAGGTTAGGTATCTTGTACCAAAACCATCCAAATTCCTTCAACTTTTAAATAATTGTCAGGTTCCTCTCTAAGTTTTATCTTTGATATTAACAAACCCTGTCGTGATATATTAGAAGCCAGAAGTGGCATATGATTAGTAGGAGAAATGAGACACTTAGAAGACATATACACTGTCTTACCAAATTTTGGTAATATACCGAGGCATCTTGTACTGTTATGTCCCATCCAGTTCTTTGTTCTGGATTCCTGAAAAAAATACTAAAAAAGGAAATTAATAAAAAGACACAAAGAACTTGATGATCCTACTCTTGTGAGAACTTACAAAATAAGAGTTTGTTTAGTGGACGTCATGTGCATTGAGACAACCTTGTCCAGTTGCACCATCTCAACAGCTTCTCGATAATCGTGACACCCACTGATAACTATCTCCATTGGCTTGTATGGAAATGTAAGTTTTTAGCCCAGTAACAATTAGAAGTATAAGGATTAGCTGAACTGTAGTCCAAGTAGAGGAAAGATACTAAGTGCAAATGGCTAGATAATTCTCCAAACAGGAAGCAGCAAGTAACAGAGCACTACATCTATTCACCACAACATGAGGCTGAAGCTCAAATATTTTGACCATACCATGAGAAGACAGGATTCCCTAGAAAAGACTCTGATGGTGGAAAAGATTGAAGGCACGCAAGAAGGAGACAACAGAGGACGAGATTGATATATGAAGTTATTGAAGCATTGAACATGAACTTGAGGAAGCTCAGAGGGGCAGTGGCTGACAGACTTTGTAAATAACAAATAAAAACATCCACAGCCTTATTAAATTACGATTCGGTAAATTTAAAAGGGCTCTATTTAAGCACACAGCATATTTTATTTACAGAAGTTTTTAGTTAGTGAAGACCTTGCTTTTGGATAGAAGTTCACTAACTAAAAACTTCTGTTAAAAAAATATGCTATGTGCTTAAATAGAGTCCTTTTAAATTTACTGAATCGCAATTTAATAAGGCTGCCAATGTTGAACCGAACATAAAGCCTTGAGGGTGCTCACACCACTTGGTAATAAAAGACCAAAGAAAAAATCTATTATTGGAACTCATCATGACACAGAGTATCTTACCTTATGTCTTAAGTGTTTGTAATGATACAAGCATATTATAAGGCTGCAAAACTGATCACCGAAAAACTATTGATATCATTGTTTATGGTAATAATCAGTTCAATGGAAGAGCAGGCTTTATGTTTTAATTATGTTAAGAGGGTAAGAAATTGCTATCCAGACCCAGATTTATGAAATTAAGTGATCTCAGTGAACCATTGAAAATAAATAGTTTACTTAATAGTGCTGTATGCGGCAGATCACACTGTCTTTTTTAATTCTTATCTGTTGTTTCTATATAGTGTATCCTAGTTACAAAAATATATACATGATAGACGTACTACATATTAACAACAGACACAAGAGAAAACCCTTGAAAGAAACTGCATTCATAATAAGTAAGATTTAGTGCAAATGTTTTGTTATACTCTAGCAATAATTGTACCTGATAATCATATTTCTATATCATGCTTTTAAAAAAGCATTTTGTAAACATTACAGTTTTTTACATGAAAGATAAGGCATGAAAGAACTAAAAACTAACTTTTAAGCCCGCTGCAAGCTGCATTAGCAACAATGTTAAGACATCACTCTTCCAGAATCCAAGGTGCAAGCAGAACAAAAATCCACACATTAAGAGCTAAAAGTGAGGGTGACAGATAATAGCTCCAAATACCTCACCTGACTTCACCACTTTTTTCAGAAGAGTGGTATCTCAAACTGTGACTACAACCTTGATGAGGTGAGAAGTCTGTAATAAAATACTGTTACCCGCTTCTCTTTTTTCCCAAAAGCAGGCTTGTCCAGTCCTCAAAAGGAATCTCTTCCCTGGCTGGCACTAGATAGACATGACACACCTAGGCTTTGTTGTGTCCAGCCCTGGGCTACTCCTGGACAACCATGATTCCCCTAATTAGACTATCTATGGTCTGGAGACCCTCATCTCCAGGGCTTACCCCTTGTGTCTGTCTGTTTTGGGCATTCTGTGGCTGACCACTTGTTATTTTAAATGTAGTTTTGTGAAGTTTTCTAATTCATATACTGTGATTCAATTATTACATAAAGCAACAGGTCAAAGAGGCATATTGTGAAAGTAACACAATGGGGCATTCAACAGCAGGACATGTCTAACATGTTTCGGGATTCCCCTTCTACTCAAAGACATCTATGGGTACTTGTCAATGCTCTCCACCAGTTTAGTTAGGAATGTGTAGATATAATTTACTGATTTACTGAAACCAACACTCACTCCCCAGAATCTGAATTTGTCAGAAGATCTCATCATTATATGTTATACAAAAAATAATTTCTACTCATGTCGTTCTACTGACTCAAATATAAAACTGTAAAAAAAATACCAGTTAGGGAAACAATTTTTCGCTGAATAGGCGAGATAGATGGGGTTATATGCCAACAATGAAACTATACGTATATTAATAATAGCAATGCTTTTGAAACATATAATTAGGGTGGACATAAAAGGGTAAATAAATAATAATCTCATGTATTGGACTTGAGCCCATGGTAAAATCCAAAAAACATGTGTAAGTCCCACAAGTCGTGTGTTGTGAGAACTTGAACCATATTTAGAAATGGGGCAAGTGTTATCATGCAATATGTTGAGACCCATAATCATGAGCCTGGAAAGTCTTCCAAAAAATAAGTGTCTGAAGTGTTATGGTCTTACTTTTTATCCTGCAGCACAGCTCTACTTACTCTCAAGTTAAACATAAACAAAGAGGAATGATGGTTTCATTTAGTATAGTATATATTTTTTGTCAGACAGTCATCTTGTGTACTATAATACACTAGTATACAATGCGTAGCTGATAATTATTTTGTGTCCGACTCTCAGTGACCCTATGGACAGCAGCACACCCGGCACGTTCAGCCACTGCCCCACTGAGCTCCCTTAAACTCATGTTCATTACTTCAATTGCCTTATCTATTCATCTCTACCTCTACCGTCCCCTTCTTCATGTGCCTTCAATCTTTCCCAGCATCAGAATTTAGGGAATCCTGCCATCTCATGATATGGTCAAATTATTTGAGCTTCAGCCTCATGATCAAACCTTCCAGTGAACAGTTTGGCTTCATTTCCTGTAGTACTGATTGATTAGATCTTCTTCAGTCCAAGGGACTCTAAGCAGTTTTCTCCAACACCACAGTTCAAAGTCATCAATTCTCCTGCGCTCAGACTTTTTTAAGTGAGTGGAAATGGCACCGCAGAATATGTTGGTGCTTTACAAATTATAATTAATAATAATACATTCACTGTCTATTTAAAAGAAAGCTTCTAACTGTTTCCAAACACACTAGATCTGCAGAGGTGACTTTTTTTTTACCCTCAAAGTATTTCTTTAATCATTTTATTCAGGTGTGGGCGTAATGCGATTCAAACCACTGCTCAGCAAGCGGTCCTAGTACTGAAGTGGTACTTTACTTTTGTTGATTTTAAAACTGAATGAATGCTCTATGTTAATCCCGAGTCCCGGTGCTGCAATAAATATCACAATGCAGATAAGCACTTTCTATAAAGCATTCTCAGCTCAGCCAGAAATTCATAGTGTTTTTACGGAAAAGTTCCGATGAATTATTGATTGACGTCAAAGCTGTTTAGACTTTCCAGATTCAAAGAAAATTTTATGAACATACCTTTATACTGAAATTATAAACTTGTATTTTATGTGGTGTAATATACAATAGAGGAACAGAACAAAAACTATTTTTCAATATTATTTTTTTTGTGAATTTTTTTTTTTTTTTTAATTTGACAGCACCCATAGATACATGTTCTAGCTTTGTCTTAAAGTTCTGCCTTTTTCACATTTAGTCTACAAGCCAGTCACAAAAATACATTTGCTAACAAAAAAGATCCCAACACCCAATCTCCTTAGTCAAATGAATATGAATGATCCCATTCTCGCCTCCGAAGGCGCTCCTTGCCAGCAACTGCGGACATTAAGGCTGCATTTGCGGAGGTGGAGGCTCCCACCGCGACCGCAACATTTACGGACTTAGCATCCGCAAATACGAGCCGCGCCACTTACAAACAAAAATATTACAACCTCGCAAAAATATTACATTAGTGGTCAAAACCTGCGCACACGAAAACACTAAAAACACAAAAAATACACACAACAAACACATAAAAAGCTTACCCACAGCAAGGGGGCCATCCAGCACCTCTAAAAGTGAAGTTACAAATCAATTTAAGTAGAAATTAAAGAGTTTAGACACACGAAAATCCCCGAAGCGAGAGAAAAAATGGCCGCCGAACAAAACAAAAACGAGGCTACAACCCTAAACACGCAAAACACCACAAAACACATACTGATTTTTCCAAAAAGACGTACGGGTTACAAGAACAAGGACGCAAAATCAGCCACAGCCACGTAATACACACATTAGGCGCCATTTTACAACACTAACTTACACAATGCGTAAGTACACAGCTACCCTAACGGATTTTCCTCGTGCACGCAGCCCATTTACACTACACACTGCACACATTGCTGACACTTACACAACACTCAAAACACACATTGTATGCTGCGGCAACATCAAAACAGATTGTCAGCTCTTCAACACAATGCTTCCTGCATATATTCCTTTAAAATAGGTCAAGTATATTTATGTATTAATGTATTATTTATTTTATTACCATACACCAAACAGCATTAGCTCACTTACAATTTCATTGTCGTCATTTTTTGATGGGCAATATTCCAGTATATATATATTTACGCACACAAACATGTTTGAGGATTCCTAAAAAAAACACCCCACTCCCTTCTGTCCTCTAAACTATACATATTCAGGTCATGAAGTCTTTCCTTTCCTTTTTTTTTCTTTTAGGCAATGCTTGTTTGAATTGTTTAATTAATTTATTAATATCCTTTTGGAGATCCCGTAGATGTGTATACATTTATCAACAATTTTTCCACTGGTAATCTCCATTGAGTGGGATTTTGTGGGGAAATACTGATAAATACAGCACTATGATCTAGAGCTAATTAATATGCGAAGTAACTCATAAATGTGGCCATGCCGTAGCCTTTACTGTAGAGGACACTGCACCAGAAGTTGTGTTATTCATGATTTTGTGGCTTCATCTCAACACAAACCCTACTCTTGCATGCTCCATTTAAAATGATGGTCTTTGAGCTTAGCTCCAGCAGTTTGTAGGTCATGAAACAAAATGAATAAAGTTAGTTAACATTAATAAATAACAATACAGAGGTCATAGATGCTAGATTTTAATTTTCACATACACCATCATTGTATAGGGTATTACAAAAGAAGTATATAATTAGTTTAATGGTCTGCCCAGTTTATCTTATTTATGCATATTATCTTCCAAGACCTTCAGCAATTTTCAAGAAGTCCTGCTTAGAAATCTTTGTATTATGACTCCAATCGCTGTTGAGTCGTTCATAAACAACCCGTCAAGCCCTCCAATCAGTTCTGGGAAAGCCTGTTGGTTTATGCCTGTGGGCAGGATATTCATAGGGTCTTTGGCTAAAGTCGGTGTCACTCTTCTGCATGATCACGTCAGGCTTTCTAGCCCCTTAAAGGATGATATCAGGATCTGGATATTATTTCTAGACACATTTAATGGGTGATACTTAATTAGAGATGATTTTAAGTCTAACACTGAACTCCAACTTTGTACTGCTGCTGGTTCCGTTGGACTAGGTATATTCTTCCAAGGGCAGGGTTGTTATCAGAAGTAAGTTCAAGCTGGGTTTACCAGGAACGTAACTTTCTTGTAACTATTCTCTATTTTTCTTGCTTTGTTTTTCTTGAAGGATACATTTTGTGACAGGCAGGTAGTATTTTTCTCAGATAATTTGGGTGTTGTTCAGGCCATTAATACTCAATCTGCCTCATCCTTTCCAGTGCTCAGGCTTTTGTGGCATCTTATGCTCCATAGCTTTGAGTTAATCTGTGGTTCTAAGCAAAACATGTCCCATATTGCTGACTCTTTGTCTGGCTTACAGCTGGACAGGTTCAGACAATTGGCATGGAAGGGCCTTCCCATTCCTACACAAAGGCGCTCATTGCAAGGCTCGCTCGGCAAGAGTTTACAAATGACAGGGGCATGCAAGGACTTTAAAACGGCCCCGCAAGACTTTAAAACAGCCTACAAAAGGAGCTTAGGTCAATGGGTGCGATCACCGGTGAAACGCGTAGTACTTTACCGCTGACCGCGAGGCACTCAACAGTTTAAGCTTTTAACGGACTAAAAGGTCTCAACCGCTTAACTCCAAAGACCCCCAAAACCAGTTAAATAATTAGAAAAAAATGCTAACACACTCACACACAGCACAGGGGGAGAGCCAGGAAGCCTGTGAGTGAGGTTGTAAGCTAATTTGAGAGCCATAATTGGCATTTTTCGTTGATCAAAAATCGGCTAAGCAAGGAAAACAATAATGGGCGAAAAAACGTAAAAATTCACAAACAGGATTAAAACGAGGCCGAAGACAGTAACACTTACCCAAACAACGCCAGGCACGCAGGACTTAGAAAATACACAACGGCGAAGACAGTTACACTTATACCAACAACGCCAGGCATGCAGGACTTTGGAAATAAAACCAACGGCAGTCAGCGTGCGCCCGCAAAGATTCAGCAGACACACAGAGGAGAAAGACACAGGGTAGGGACAGGGGGAGATGGTGGAAAGAGACACATGGCATTCCCAAGCACAAAAGTTACAGGTGATTGACAAAGCCGCTTATTGCTGGGCTCGTGATGATAGGGCTCGTAAAGTAGATGGGAGGACAGGCTGGCAATGAGCGCTGAAGGTGCTCAGAGGGGGCGGAACCTGGCATTGTGTGGCAAACAGCATTGCCAGGCTTTAAATTGTATTGCCGTCAATTCGCTAATATATATATATATATATATATATATATATATATATACAGTATATATATATATATTGTGGTAATGTGGCCTACTGGTTTCTCCTTTGAGATACATATAAATAGCAGAGATTCCAAGATGCTTTTTTTTACTTTTTTTTTTAAAGTCCAAAATACAAAAGAAATAGCTTACTCCAGTATAAAATAAAATTCTGCATAAACGTACTGGCTTAACATCAGGAACATCCTTACTATCCCTGAAGCCGCTTCTCGGCCTTCAGGTAAAAACATACAGTCCACTCTTTGAACAGTCGTTTTTCAATTTCTCACAATAGGGTGGGGTTCTGACCCGCCCTACTCTCCCGATACCCCAAACTCCAGGGACCCTTAATACCCTCTTTTGGTGAAGGTTAAAATCTGTTAAATTCACAGACTTTTCCCTGGGGTATCTTATAATCGTCTCAATAATGGTACCTCATTCCACAGGCCTTTCACTCCAGGCTTTTCTTCCAACTCTGGGATAGCATCAATCAGTTTTCTCTGTAAACTTGTGGGGCAACAACATTACAGCAGCTCCTCTGCAAACCCTCTCTTCTGCAGCAAACAGTCTCCTGTGTAAAGGCTCTTTGTGGCACAAATCCTCTTTCTCTCTTTGCCGCTCCAGCAATCCCTGTTGCAGATTTCTCAGTTTGCTCTCTTAGCAGTGCAAACTGCAGCAGTCCAAACCAAACAGCCTTTTAACTCCATACTGTAAACTTTCAGGCTCCTCTCAGCCTGGTACGATTTCTGCTTCCAGCAGACAAAGTAAAAATACTGCATTCCTCTCACTGGTAGATAACTACAAGCGTTCTTCTTAGCTTGCTTCAGACTGAGGCCTTCACTCTCGGTGGCCTCACTCTGCTAGGCCAAACAGGGCCTAATTTCAGGGGACTCCACCCATCTCTCTGCTATTGTCTTAAAGGCAATCCACAGCTGGGCTTCAATTAGCCTCTGATTACTGCCTGGAGTTAACTCTTTCTTTCGTCCAAGAAATCTTCCAGCCTCTTTAATTAAACCCACCTCTAGGGGCATTCTTTGCTTCACTCAGTTACAATATATATAAATATAAATATATATATATATATATATATATATATACATATATCTATATATACATATTTCTCTCTCTCTCTCTATATATATATATATATATATATATATATTTATATATATATATATAGAGAGAGAGAGAGAGAGAGAGAGATGTATATATAGATAGATACCTTTTTGGTGCCCCTAGGCAGTGAAGTGGAGGAGCCATTGTGAGTGAGCATGCAAGGTATGCACTAACCCTTTTCTATGCATTAAAGTACATTTGCCTGTTGTAACTCTCTTGTTCAATGTGATTACCCCCTAGTAGCCAGTCTTCTGCATTTAGTTTTTTTTTTTGCCAGGAACCATTTTTTATTAAAAAGTGGAGCCCCTCACAGGAAAGCTCCCCTGTTGGCCTCATGGCTAATCCAGCCATGAGTACAACATATGCCAGGGGTTCTCAACAGAGCCTAACACTTTAAAATATAATTTGTTATAGCCATATACATATTTTTGATTAATTTATTTGTAGTCACAATGTACTCTATTCGTATAAGTGCAAAACTATATAAAAAGTATAGTCTCACATGTAGTATCACATGTACTATCACACGTAGTATCACATGTAGTATCACACGTTGGTCCCCAGATTAAAAAGTTTGAGAACCACTTCCATACACTCCAACAATATTATCAGTAACACTTTTAGCCAATATAACAGGATTGACAGCTTCTTCTGGAAATTAAACATCCCAAATTGTGCATGCACTGAACCAGTATCTAATTTATCTTATTTTGTACTCACTTCTGAATATTTAAAATATGCCTTACTTGATCTTCTCCGGTTTGCAAATAATTCATTTACTTATAGTTAATTGGCACAGAAACGTTTATGACTTTATACATACTTAACTACTATATTCAAGCTGCTGTCTTTGCTAATGGATTAATTGTGTAAGCAATCCGACTCATTGAAGGAAGATCAAATCATAATTGACTGTCAAAGCTCAAAAGAAGATGCAATCAATTCCTGTTATTAGATAATGGCCTCTAACAGCTTTGTGCCCGCTTTTTAGTAAAATAATATAATTAGAAGATACACTTTTAATATATTGTGTTTTGAATATAATGACTTGCTGAAAGAGGATTATTAAATGTTTAGGCTTTGTGTTAATACAAAGAACGGGTACCCTGATCAAGTTTGGTTGTGGTCAGTGGTCAGTCTATGGTATCTGGGGTCGGTGGTAGAGAAACTCTGATGTTGGGAAAGATTGAAGGCGCAGAAAGAGAAGGCCGGTAGAGGCGGTGGTGGATACATGAGGTCATTGAAGCAATGAGCATGAACTTGATGGAGCTCAGAGAGACAGTGGCTGAGAAATGTGCCTGGCATGCTGTGGTCCATAGGGTCACATAGAGATGGACAAGCCTGAATGACAACAATATACTGTGTTATAGATGCAGAACTCAATGGCTATGGACACCTACCACTCAATCAGGTCTCTTATTATCAAGCTTGGCAATTGGATTGTTTTTCTAAGTCTCCAGGTTACACTTGACCATTTATGCTGACGTCACTGACCTGTTTCTACTGAATCCATTGACCAGAAGTAACTGATCCCAAATGCCATTTGGTCCTGGAGCCATGTATCACAAGTTGCTGGTGCCATTTAACACTTGTCAATGAGATCATTGACCTCTAGTCACAGATAATATTGATCATTAGCCACTTATTCCATTAATCACTGTTCTTAGAAGACTATTATTTGTTTCTAATTTCTTTGAGTTGTTGTTCCTGAATGGATAGATATCAAAATTGAGGTGTTTGGTTCCTTAGTTTTCATATTAAGGAAGAAAAAAAAATCATAAAGCTAGATTTTAATAATTAGATAAGATTTGATGCCTCAGCTGGACCCGGATACATTAATAATATGTTTGTGTTGGGTATATTATGAGAGTGGCATTTCATTTCTGCAGGTGTAGGGCTTTCAGTTATGCTTGCAAACTGCTTGCTTCTGAGCATGTGCGGGAGAATGGGGTAGGTATCAAATACTAAATGCTCCAATGACATAAGGAAACTTCTCTCTGTTCACTAACAGACAGGATAAACCTAGCCCTCAGATTTCAGGCTAACAGGAAGCATTGCAAGATGGAACTTTCTATAGACTGAGGTGTATATTTACAAAGCAGGGATAAAAGGGGGGATTATTGGAGTTAAGCCAAGATAAAACGTAAAAAACCTCCACTTGCTATGTATTCTATTTTTTTTTTTTATTATTAACTATTTCTTGTGCATAAATGTTAACTCTTTTTGATAAATAGCTTTATGTAAAACATATGAAATTAGATATTTAATTCCATATTTTAATTCCCATCTTTATCCACCAGAGATGTTCAAAATTAAGATTTGTTCTAAACATGGACATTTTCTGGATGTTACTAGGTATATAATATCCCGGTGTATCTATGTACTTTTATGTACTTTGTTTTATTAAGAAGTGCTTATAAAATCCAATTTTATTGCCTAAAAACAAACAAATAGTCCTTCTTTGTGTCTGCCCTCTGCAGCTCATGAAGACACATATTCTGTAGTATTGGATGTGCAGTGGCTCCTACTAATCAATCAGTGACCAACGTTCTGCAACATGCATCTGAGATGTGGTCCCTGATTGGCTAGGACACTACACTGCGCATCCAGCCCTACAGATTAGCAGCCTTATTAAATTGTGATTTGTCCAATTGAATAGGGCTCTATATAAGCACAGAGCATATTTTTTTTACAGAAGTTTTTAGTTAGTGAAGACTTTGCTTTTGGATAGAAGGTCACTAACTAAAAACTTCTGTAAAAAATATGCTCTGTGCTTTTATAGAGCCCTATTCAATTGGCGGAATCGCAATTTAATAAGATGTCTGCATACGCTGCATTGGGCTGACCCATACAGGGACTATTTGTTAGTAAAAACATCACTTATTAATAAAATAAAATACAACAAATAAATAGATACAAAGGTATATTATATACCTTTTAAAATCCAGGACCCTTCCAAATACCTTTAATTGTCATGGCATATACAGCTTTTAATCCGTTAAATTAACAATTTACTTTTCATTTTTTATAATACACCCATCAGTGCAGCCTAATTATCCAGTACATAACATTGCCATAATCTAGCGCACACTCCCAGTGCTATTCTGGCCTCTCTACACTTCACACTCCACTGAATGTCAGCCATTGAAGCAAATAAACCAGCAGAGCTCCGGCTCACGTTATCCAGGGCTTATTTCCACACATACTCAATGATCCCATACCTATATTTAGAAGGTGATTTAAGACACCAGGAGGTTTACGATTGTAATAAAGTGTAAATAATTTGCGCACCAAGTAATGCACTCCCTATAAAATGGGATTATTACTTTTTGACAATCAATTAATGAATTGTAAAACTGATTTGTAGACATTGGGGATCAGAAAGAAAAAAAGCCTCAGATGGCAATATGCTCGAACATCAATATTAATAGCCACGTGTGGCATCGGTACATAGAGGGCACGCTGCAAATGGGGACGCGCATCCTTCATCCAGACACCAGTTAAGTAGATTGCTTTAGGTCTGCATAATACAAAGTGCCTGGTACCCTACAACCTGCCTTATTATTGCACACGTAGCAGCAGCTTTAATAGAATATACTATGTATTTTAGTACATACACGGCATTATTTTACTGCAATCAATCAAATTCCATTGCACATAAAAAGAGAATGTTTTACAAATGTTTAAAGAGAAACAGATATCCACATCATATCATATCAAACATATGATAGTAAATTCTATTTTATTTGGGCATTTCATTGGGTATATACAGAGAATTTACTGCCAGCTGCAGTCCAAATGGCCACACACAAAATCCCATGATCAATCTTAAGTAATGTCTGGTCAGGTGCTTCTAATCAGCTGCTCTGGGAAGTTAACTCTTTCAGACATTCTAGGGAGCTTTGAAAAGTCTGTGGCTCACACAAACCCTTTATATCAGTCTCTCACACAATGTTTTCTCAGAGTGCTGTTTTATGGAAAATATGCGTTTATTCACTTTTCTATGAATTGTTTATATATCTTTAAGGTCTCTCACCATGTTTATTTCCAATGTGTTTAGCTCATTTCCCTACAGTCTGCCATCAAACCTGTGGAACTTGGGCAGATTTGCTAGGCTCTGGGTGTGCTTGTGACTAGTACCCACTTTGATTTATATATATGGATACCTTCCATAATCCATAATGCATTCATTCATAATCCATAACATGTCAGGGCTTGTGCATCTGCTTGATGTTATCATTATTAATTTCACAGGCACCATTAATGTCATTCTTGCATTCAGGTGGTTGGTGACATGATCACCTTCCTATACATGAACCCTTGGCATCAGCTGGTGCAAATTCTGATTGGCTGAGTTGACTGTGACGGCCTTGAGTCAGTTTTGAGGTCTGATTAAGGTATAGCAGAAGAATTCAAGCATGTCTGGGATAATCATAAGGCCGTCCTGAAGATGTATTATAGCAAAGCTCCATCTAAGACAGATTAGTTTACAGACTAGATAGTCCTACTGTGCATGCTCACACTGCTTCACCTGAACCCTTGGCATCAGCCGGTGCAAATCCTGATTGTCTGTAACTGCCTTGAGTCCATTTTGAGGAGTATAGTAGAAGAATTTGAGCATGTCTGGGATATGCATAAGGTCATCCTGAAGATTTATTATAACAGTGATCCATCTACGTAAAAGTTTACAGACTAGCAGCCTTATTAAATTGCAATTCAGCAAATCTAAAGGGCTCTATATAAGCACAGAGCATGTTTTATTTACAGAAGTTTTTAGTTAGTGAAGCTCTTGCTTTTGGATAGAAGTTCACTAACTAAAAACTTCTGTAAATAAAATATGCTCTGTGCTTATATAGAGCCCTTTAGATTTGCCGAATTGCAATTTAATAAGGCTGTAGATCTACTGGTCTGAATTCAAATCTCCAGTCCTATTAATTACTTGGATATAGAACAAGCAACTAATAATGATAAAACTTAACTTTTAATTTTATTTTTATTAAAATAATATTTCAGAGAAGCTAAAAAAAAAAATCTTTTAACTCAAGAGTTAAAATCTTGAAAATATCCTAAATTTATTGCACAGTTTTCTAAATAGTGTAAGAAAGCAAATCATTTAGCTTAAAGGGATATGGAAGGTGCTTGGATTTTATTAGGTATATAATATACCTGTGTATATATTTACTTTTATGTATTAAGAAGTGCTTTAAGTTCTGTGTTTACTGCCTAAAATCATACAAATAGTCCCTGTATTGGTCTGCCTTCTGCAGCATTCTTCAACATGCTGCTGAGACGTGGTCCCTCATAGGCTAGGACACTACACTGCACATCCATTTCTAGATTGTAGTGGGCAGAACCGTACAGGGACTATTTGTTTAATTAAGAGTTTATAAGCAGTTCATAATAAAATAAAGTAAATAAAAGTAAATAGATACTAAGGGATATTATATACTTAGTAACATTCAGAAACCTCCCATATCCCTTTAAGCTTATAAACACTTAAGTCATCATATATCATAATATTTTTTATATTTGCATCGTTCAGTTGTGTCCATCTCTCCATGACCTTATAGACTATAACACACCATGCTGTTCCACTTGGTATTCATGTCAGAGATACTGGAGTGGGTTGCCAGTTCCTTCTCCAATGTGCCACAGTATGCACTCCCTAAGTGATCTCCTATCCAAGGGCCATATTAAATTCCAGCCTCATAGGTCCAACGTGTAGCTCGTAAGGGGTTCAATTTAGGGCTACGAACAAACCCACATTCCAGTCATAATGCAATATTAATAAAGCCGCAAATATTATATTCTATCACATGCGAGTTACAGTATATGTCGTAACACATTGATTGCCGGGATCGATATAACACAACATATAAACATGAATTACGGGCTTGAGAATGTTGGGCTATTAATGCTAAGACCTAACATCACTTTTCCTTTTAATAAATATACAGTAGTGTGTTGTTATTTGATTAACAAGTGCTACTTATTGGACTTTACCCCCCTTGCGAGTCTTCTCGAGCACACGTTGGCCGTTGGGCTCCATTTGCGTGTTACGTGCTGAATTGAAAACGTAGCAGTTACGTGCTTGAAGGATCAAAGGATTTACCGCCGCGAAGTTCCACGTTGCGCAAAACGTAGCCTATTCTCGTCCCTACTGCGTCTTAACACGCAAGTCCGCTGAATGCTACGTAACGGGGCAAATTTAATACCAGTAACCGGTAAATTTGGAGTTAGGGGCTACGTTTTACAACGTAACCCCAATTTAATGAGGCTGCAAGTACTGACCAGGCCCAACCCTGCATATCTTCGGGGTGGTGTGACCTCTTGGTTCCCTGACTGGAATTGAACCCAGGTGAAAGCACTGAATCCTAACCACTGGACCACCAGTGAAACCTATCATAACATACAGTTGGGTTAAACCTTACTCTTTATGTGTCTGATTTATGATATCTCAATGTGATCAACCACTCCAATGACTTGAAGGAATAACAAATTACTTATTCACCATAAAGAAGTAAGAAACACAAAGAATATGTTTTAATATAAAAAAAATATATTTTATATTTTTATATATTTTATGTTTTATTATATTTTAGTAAACTATCTCAATTCTCTACACTTTTATCATCTCAGTCTGTATGTAAATGAATGGACGTGTGATATTCTTAGATTTGTCAACGGTTGGCTTCCATGATATTGCGCTCTATTGATTAGATGCCACCATCATCCTTGGATACAGAACAACTGGAGCGAGGGATTCGGATCAAACTGTCCCCGTAATGATGATTAATTGTACACATCCAAGTCCTCTTCCTATTCCAGTTTATTATGACCTCTGAGTCTAAGCTGTTACTAAATGAGTAAAGAAAATCTATTTATTAAGGAACCTTCCATATCCCTTTAAACCTAGTTTTAAAAAAACAAATTCTCTTTCCGCTGCTTCATATCTTTTGGGTAAAATTACTTTTATTAATCTTTTTAGATCTCGCTCTACATCAGCTGAACATAACTTAGTTTATCATCACCGCACTTAAAATATATATTTCAAGTAAATTAAATGTGTAAGAAAAAGCAGCAAGTAATAGAGATAGAATATGTCTTCACTGCTGGAGATAGAAGTGCTCGGGGCAAGTTTTGTATAAAATGAGAGATGGAAGAGGCTCACGTACGGCAGCATTTACAGCCATTTAAACATCACAGTGTGTTTGCCAGTGGTCATTCAGTACAGTATTCAATCAAAAGAGTTCAAATATATGTGTAAAAATGTTAGCACTTGCCTTTTATTGCTACAAGTCCTCTATATAATTGACGGAGCTACTGCTGGTGCAGCAGGTGCAAAGTACTGGGGGCCAAACTATCATAAAGCAGGCCTCTTAATCTAATAGGGAAATTAATTTTATAGAAGTTGATCTGATCACCTACGTATATTTATGTTTTGTTTATTGATCCCTACAGGCACCTGAGAGGTGGAAAGGGGTGCCCCCAATTATTTTGCACCGGGGCCCTCCATGCATTAGCTCCATCACTGCTCTATATGTAAGGTGATGCGAGCTGCTGAAGAACATAGAATAATGAATGTAAATGTCACAGCATGGAAGCTGCATTTGGACTGGTCCTTTTGGCCCAATCAGCTCAGCATTCTAAGTGCCAATGACAAAAATAAAACTATCAGCTTCCACACGTCATAAACACAGAACAGTAATTGGAAAGCTGATTTTCTTAGCTTTTACCTAGATAGCCAATGTGTTCTATAGAAAATAGACTTTTATTCAATTATCTATGAATTATATACCTATTTATAAAGTGATGTGGAAGGTTTCTGGATTTTACAAAGTATATAATACTAGTAGCTTACCCGTCATAAATGACGGTATAATATTACATGTGTCTCTCCCCCCTCTCCCCTGTGTCTCTTTCCCCCCTCCCCTGTGTCTCTTCCCCATTCTCTCCCTCCCCTGTGTCTCTCCCCCCTCCCATGTGTCTCTTCCCCCCTCTCCATCCCCTGTGTCTCCCACACAGCGGAAAGGGGGAATAGACAGAGGGGGAAAGAGGGATAGAGACACAGGGGAGGAAGGAATGGGGAAAGAGACACAGGGAAGAGACACAGGGGAGGGAGAGTGGGGGAGAGACACAGGGGAGGGAGAGGGAAGAGACACAGGGGAGGGAGAGGGGGGAAGAGACACAGGGGAGGGAGAGGGGGGAGAGACACAGGGAAGGGAGAGTGGGGGAGAGACACAGGGGAGGGAGGAGGGGGGAAGAGACACAGGGGAGAGAGAGAGGGGGAGAGACACAGGGGAGGGAGAGAGGGAAGAGACACAGGGGAGGGAGAGGGGGGAAGAGACACAGGGGAGGGAGAGGGGGGAAAGAGACACAGGGGAGGGGGAGAGACACAGGGGATGGAGAGGATGGGAAAGATACACAAGGGAAGGGGGAAAAGACACAGGGGAGGGAGAGGGCAGGAAAGAGACACACGGGAGGGAGGGGGAAGAGACAGGGGGAAAGAGACACAAGGGAGGGAGAGGGGGATATAAAGGGATATTATATACCTAGTAAAATACATATATGATTAAAAAATGATGTGATTATTATATTGAAATGTTTAACCAAAATATTCTTAAATTAAGTATATCCACATGGAAATCTGAAGTATTTTAGCTCGTATTCCAAATCGTGCTATTTTAACACCTTGATATTCATTCACTCTTCCAGGAGAGCGTCCCTTTAACACTGAGGTCTACCACAAGGCTCTCTCTATGCGAGTGCTGCATTGATTGTTTTCATTACTATATAAATCCTTAATATGACCTGGGGATGTTCCAAAAAAGCAGCAGAGGCAATAAAGAGGATTCAGATTGTTCATTTTAATAGCTCTTAATACAGCGAGAATGTTTTCAGTTCAGTCTTCTGTGCAGTTCCAAGAATACATTTAAGTGCAATTGGATTTGTTGGAAGAGATTCTTCATTAGGTGGTTAATGTACAATAGGCAACATATAAAAATATATCAAGCATACAGAGCGAATGAACTGTCATAATGTTATTACAGAGTGGGGAAATTAGTTTGTTCAAGTTACTCTAGGTAATTAAAAAAATTATGTTAACTTTTCTGCTATCAGAAATTATTTGTATTATAATACAAAGATAATAAGTATCAGAAATCTGGATACACTTTGCACAAGGTTCTGTAAACACAGTGAAGATTTACAGTAAATGTAAATTATAACGTACAGTTCTTAAAGGGGTGTTTGTGTAGCATGCCTTTAAAAGATCAGTTTTTAAACCGTGGAAATGCAGCTTTGCAACATTATTTAGGAAGCTGCATCCAGAGTGCCAGTTAGGTGTAAGGATTAATTTAAAATATATGGATGTGCCCCTATATGGATTGGAAATGCAATGGGATATTCCAGACAGGTGTTTAGTGCCAGTGATGCAGGTGCATGCGGTGCAAAATACCAGGGCCCTCCTCGGGGGAGGGTGTGTGGCTGAAGTGTTGATTGAGTTGCTATCTGGAGTGGGGGCAATTTTTTATTTGTTTTTATTCAATTGCTCCACCACTGCATAGATGGGAGCTATTAATTATACACTTATTTGGATACCACTATGCATGACAAAATATATAATTTAAAGGAAAGTTTGCACAGAGTATAAAGTTTTTTTAACACCATGGAGCCCTTGCAATATATTGCAAAATGTACATCATTGCAATACCAGTTATTGGTGTTACTGGATTTTGCTGAATATTATTAAGTATAAAATATTTACTTTTATGTACTTTATTCTGTTAAGAAGTGCTTATAAGCTCTGTTTTACTGCCTAAAATCAAACAAATACAAAAACATTATTTGGCTACCACATCTGTAGCAGCCTGGTTACATTCTCCACTAGAAGCAGCAGATCCATATGGTCAACAAAGATCTATCAATCCAGGGTAGGTACCATCTAGGCCCCAAAATCACCCACCACAGATGACAAACTCTCAGCTGGAGACACCAGGACAGGTTTTTTTAATGAGACTCCCTGAATGGTCCAGACAATACAAAAGTCTCTGGTCCACACATGGCCAGGAAAGCAGACTCGCTGGTGCCCCTGCCGAAAACCCTATAGCCCCTTTGCCGTTGCCTATACTTGTAATCCCTACCCATCAGCACTCACCAAGACCTGTGCCGATTGGTTTAGAGACAGCCCGAGCGACCAATCACATCAGCAATGACCAGACCTGCCTCTGATTGGCTGACCAGGGCAAGGAAGCTCCTCTTCTCAACTTTTCCACATCATGTCTCCAACATAACCATCTCACCTTCCATGCTCTCCTCTCCTCTTTTATGCTCCCATGAGCTACTCTCGTGCCTCCATTCACTATGTCGTACTCCTTCTAAAGCTCATAAGCAGAAACACTTTTGCAAGTCCAAATCCCACCTCCTCTCCCTCTCTCTCTTTCTTCTGCTGACTTCTTGGGACATATCTCCTAACACAGGCCCCTCACCTGACACTCCCACTCACAGATTATACTATCTGACCACTAGGGGCAGATAACATATTACATACTAGAATCACTTACCAAATTACATTCTCAGATGCTTTCCTTTTCCTTCTATATGAAAAAAAAACATTCTAACTTTGCATACCCTCCTACCTAATGAAACTTCACTTTCTTCCTGACCATTGCTATTCCTTATCTGCCTCTTTCATTCCCTTTAGATTGTAAGTAGAGAGTTTTCAATCTTGTAGAGTGCTTTGGGAAAAAAGCACTTTTTACAAAGATTCTAAGCCCAAAATAGGGCCTTCCATTTTCTGCAGTTTGTTAAAATTATATTTTTCCTGGTTCTTTTCCCCTGTATAGTGCTGCGGAATATGTTGGCGTGATACAAATAAAAGTAATAAAATTAATGAGGGGGGAGGAAAGGTTATTTTTTTATGTTCTAAACTTGTATTGACATAGAGACCAAACATAAAGATTATGCTCTTTCTGGTACACATAGTGATGGTGTGTTTCATTTGGAGGGAAGACTTTTATTATTTTTATTGCCTGAAGTTCTTCATCTTGTCCTGAGAGAAGGGATTCGGGAGAACGGTATGGATCTGCGGGCAGGTGACCCTTTTCAAGCACACTGAAGAGAAAATCTTGACTGGGCCTTTATTAGTTCAAATTAGGCAAATTGGGGATTTCAGTGGTATAATATATGAAGTAGTGATTAAATATTATAAAGAATATTATAAAGACTGGGAACAAAATAAAAATAAATCTGTTTTGGCTTGTTGATAAGTTGAAATTATTTTGTGTTCAGTTGCTCTGTATTGTTTTCTATCCTATAGTGAAGTAAATCTTTCCATTGGTCTGAGAGCAATTATGTAAATAGCTAACGACCCATATACAATATTTAATCTGCAATAATAGTAGTGATCAGACCTTTTTATACCAATTAATTCAATAAATCTCATTTGGTTATATTGCAGTATTTGTATATTTTATACAATACACAAACAATTGTATTGTTCTTGCCATGAAAACCTGGCCTGGGACTGTAATTAACAATCAAATAAAGTAAATGAGCCAGGTCTGGGTACAATTAACTGATGACAGAGAGCCAGGTTGGCAGTTTCGCCCATGTCCCCTCGGACAACATTTACTCTTTGCTAAGTCCTTCTTTTTATACAAGAATTAGATTTTTACCTTGAAGATTTTCTTAAGAAATCCGTGAAATGAAAGAGACTGTTCTATTCATATTTGTGCATTTTTATAATATGCTGGGGATTCACTATGGATTATATTGTATATTTTTAAAAAGGAAATGGTATTAAAGTTGAAAAGCCTACCTTGCTTATATGTTGCATATGTCTTCAATTGGTGTTAAATAGATATTTAGACAAATATCTGCAGAATGTAGAATATATTAACTTAACTGGATAATTTTAGACATGTGTTTGTTGATTATTAAAGGACCAATGTGGTTTTGCAAAAGGTTTGAGCAGGTATGCAAGACAGGAACATAAAATATTTTTAAAGAAAGTCTTACATTTATATGACTCTATTTAATTATTATTATTATTATACTTTATTTGTAATGCTCCAATATATTCCATAGCGCTATACAGGGGTTAAGTACAAAGAAAAAATACAATATTAAACACATGGCAAAAAGTGGAGGGCCCTATCATTGAGTATCATGGGACATCTCATCTTAGACTGGTGTCTGTAGCTTGAGTGGGAGGGTTATCCTATGAAGACTTACTGTACCATTGAGTTTTATTGCCAGGGGTTTTAAAAAAGGTACATACAGATTGTGTCTCCTTTCGCTGTCCCCTACAATCTTCCCTAGGTTCTTATCCTTTTAGAAACAAAAATACAATGTCCGTCGTCATTAAAGTAAGGCTGAATATACCGTAATAACTAAAAATGATATGCTGTAACTGTTTGTGTTCAACTCTGTAAACACATTATACCCATTATCAGGTCACAATCCTCAAGAGCAAACCATAAATATGACATTTTAGTGGTCTTTTAATAGAATTCCTATTTAGTGATTTAAAACCAACATTCAATATTAAATGTACTAGCAAACCCTAGGTTTGAGCCTTCTAACATGGTGTTTGACTCCACCCTTCATGAGGTCATCAAAGGAGTGCTTATAAATGGTCAGATGCCAACTTGTGCCTAGACCGGAGTGTGTTCTCTTCACTGACCTTGATAATAGCTCTGCACAGTTTATTATAAGTCCTAGTATGAAGACCACTAAAGGAGGAAATGGCAAAACTGATGTATACTTGTCAACAAATTTCATTTATTAAAAAGCATATAGTAAAAATGAATTGCTACTATGTTATGAATGTTTTATATATCTTGTGTCAATAAAATATTAGAAAAACAAAACATGATCTCTGTATTATTAGTCTGTTTTGTGTAATTTAATATGAAAATCAATATATATATATATATATATATATATATATATATATATATATATAGTATATCACACTATAGTAAACAAACAACAATCATTTGCATAGTAAATTGGCGATGAAATCCTTTTTTATTCAATTTTTTTTTGAGGATGGTCATTAGTAAACTGTCATTTCTACTTATTTTATAATCATTGACCAATCTATGAGCCATTATCTCTGAGTTAAAACTTTTGTAAACCTTCAAACTCTATTGTCGTTAAATTATAGTTTATATGCCACAATTGTATGTATATTGTCACTATAGTAAAGTTTAATATGAAATTTCTATGAACAGGACCTGAACTTACAATAGTATTTTTGTCTTTTTAGGTTTTAATTTTGCTAAATACTCCACCAGTAATCCTCCAAACATCTATACCTGGAATATCTCATGGATTATGCGAGAAGCCTTTGCATATGGAGGCCCCAAAGCACGAAATGGTAAATCATGAATTATTTATGCAATTCATTTTCTTTAAAATGTTCATTATCTATAATTATAATTACTATTATCTTTTCATAGAATATTCTGTAATACGTAGTGTATGTTGAAAACAAGATAAATAAAAAATAAAACAAGACAGTTCTACTTATATGTTGGTACAGAAAGATATGAGAGCCATGTTTTTGTGAGAACTTACAGTTGAGGAGGTAAATCAGGTTGGTGCAGACAAGATGTTACTGCTTGGTAGATGGTTGTTGGAGCTCTTCAGGAAGAATAATTGTTCTAGTTTGGTGGAGTCCATGGGAATATGTGGTTGGCGTCTTTGAATAGAAGAGTTATCAGAGAATGTTTAAAATATAAAACTTATGGGAGACGCCAATGAAGCAAAACAGAGAACTTGTAAGAGCTGAGGTAACACCAGAAAAAAAGTGATGTTCAAGTTATGGGTAGGAAAATGTTTTCAGCTTGGAGGATAAATACAGTGCCCTGTAAAAGTATTCACCCCCCTTGGCATTTTTCATGTTTTGTTGCCTCACAACCTGGAATTAACATGAATTGTTTGAGGATTTGCATCATGTAATTTACAGAACATGCCACAACTTTGAAGATGTTTTTCTTTTTATTGTGAAGCAAACAACAAGTAGGACAAAATAACAGAAAAAGTCAATGTACATAACTATTCATCCCCCTAAAGTCAATACTTTGTAGAGCCACCTTTGGCGGCAATCACAGCTCCAAGTCGCTTTGGATAAGTCTCTCTGAGCTTGCCACATCTTACCAGTGGGATTTTTGATCATTCCTCCTAGCAAAACTGCTCCAGCTCCTTCAAATTGGATGGTTTGCGCTTGTGAACAGCAATCTTTAAGTCTGACAACAGATTTTCTATTGGATTGAGGTCTGGGCTTTGACTAGGCCATTCCAACACATTTACATGTTTCCCCTTAAAACACCCAAGTGTTGCTTTAGCAGTGTGTTTGGGGTCATTGTCCTGCTGGAAGGTGAACCTCCGTCCTAGCCTCAAATCACGCACAGAGTGGTACAGGTTTTGTTCAAGAATATCCCTGTATTTAGCACCATCCATCTTTCCCTCAACTCTGACCAGTTTCCCAGTCTCGGCTGCTGAAAAACATCCCCACAGCATGATGCTGCCACCACCATGTTTCACTGTGGGGGTGGTGTTCTTTGGGTGATGTGATGTGTTGGGTTTGCGCCAGACATAGTGTTTTCTTTGATTTCCGAAAAGTTCAATTTTAGTCTCATCAGACCAAAGCACCTTCCTCCATATATTTTGGGGGTCTCTCACATGACTTTTCGCAAACTCAAAATGTGCCACACTGCCATAAAGCCCAACTCTATGGAGTGTACGGCTTATTGTTGTCCTATGTACAGATACTCCAGTCTCTGCTGTGGAACTCTGCAGCTCCTCCAGGGTTACCTTAGGTCTCTGTGCTGCCTCTCTGATTAATGCCCTCCTTGTCCGGTCCGTGAGTTTTTGTGGGCGGCCGTCTCTTGGCAGGTTTGCTGTTGTGCCATGTTCTTTTCATTTGGTTATGGTAGATTTGAGGGTGCTCCTGGGGATCATCAAAGATTTGGATATTTTTTTATAACCTAACCCTGACTTGTACTTCTCAACAACATTGTCCCTTACTTGTTTGGAGAGTTCCTTGGTCTTCATGGCAGTGTTTGGTTAGTGGTGCCTCTTGCTTCTGTGTTGCAGCCTCTGTGGCCTTTCAAAAAGGTGTGTATATGTAATGACAGATCATGTGACACTTAGATTGCACACAGGTGGACATCATTTCACTAATTATGTGACTTCTGAAGGTACCGTATATACTTGAGTATAAGCTGACCCGAGTATAAGCCGAGGCACCTATTTTACCACAAAATACTGGGTAAAATGAGTGACTCGAGTATAAGCCGAGGGTGGGAAATGTGCTGCCCCCTGTGTCCCTCTTGTGCCCTCTGTGTCCCCCCTCTCTCTCCCGTGTCTCTTCTCCCCTCTCCCTTCCCTGTGTCTCTTCCCCCCTCTCCCTTCCCTGTGTCTCTTCCCCATCTCCCTTGGCTGTGTCTCTTCCCCCTCTCCCTTCACTGTGTCTCTTCCCCCCTCTCCCTTCACTGTGTCTCTTCCCCCCTCCTCATCCTCAACCTCCCTCCTCATCCTCCCTCCTCATCCTCAACCTCCCTCCTCAACCTCCTCATCCTCAACCCCCCCATCCTCAACCCCCTCCTCAACCTCAACCCCCTCCTCATCCTCAACCCCCTCCTCAACCCCCCTCCTCATCCTCAACCTCCCTCCTCATCCTCAACCCCCTCCACAATCTCCCTCCTCATCCTCAACCCCCTCCTCAACCTCCCTCCTCAAAAGTCCTCCAGCCTTCCAGTGGTTGCACTTTCCAGTCCTCCGGCCTTCCAGTGGGTGCACATTCCAGTCCTCCAGCCTTCCAGTGGGTGCACTTTCCAGTCCTCTAGTGGGTGCACTTTCCAGTCCTCCAGCCTTTCAGTGGGTGCACTTTCCAGTCCTCCGGCCTTCCAGTGGGTGCACTTTCCAGTCCTCCGGCCTTCCAGTGGGTGCACTTTCCAGTCCTTCAGCCTTCCAGTGGGTGCACTTTCCAGTCCTTCAGCCTTCCAGTGGGTGCACTTTCCAGTCCTCCAGCCTTCCAGTGGGTGCACTTTCCAGTCCTCCAGACTTCCAGTGGGTGCACTTTCCAGTCCTCCAGCCTTCCAGTGGGTGCACTTTCCAGTCCTTCAGCCTTCCAGTGGGTGCACTTTCCAGCCCAGCAGCCTTCCAGTGGGTGCACTTTCCAGTCCTTCAGCCTTCCAGTGGGTGCACTTTCCAGTCCTCCAGCCTTCCAGTGGGTGCACTTTCCAGTCCTCCAGACTTCCAGTGGGTGCACTTTCCAGTACTCCAGCCTTCCAGTGGGTGCACTTTCCAGTCCTCCAGCCTTCCAGTGGGTGCACTTTCCAGTCCTTCAGCCTTCCAGTGGGTGCACTTTCCAGCCCAGCAGCCTTCCAGTGGGTGCACTTTCTAGTCCTCCAGCCTTCCAGTGGGTGCACTTTCCAGTCCTCCAGCCTTCCAGTGGGTGCACTTTCCAGTCCTCCAGCCTTCCAGTGGGTGCACTTTCCAGTCCTCCAGCCTTCCAGTGGGTGCACTTTCCAGTCCTTCAGCCTTCCAGTGAGTGCACTTTCCAGCCCAGCAGCCTTCCAGTGGTTGCACTTTCCAGTCCTCCAGCCTTCCAGTGGGTGCACATTCCAGTCCTCCAGCCTTCCAGTGGGTGCACTTTCCAGTCCTCCAGCCTTCCAGTGAGTGCACTTTCCAGTCCTCCGGCCTTCCAGTGGGTGCACTTTCCAGTCCTCCGGCCTTCCAGTGGGTGCACTTTCCAGTCCTTCAGCCTTCCAGTGGGTGCACTTTCCAGTCCTTCAGCCTCCAGTGGGTGTACTTTCCAGTCCTCCAGCCTTCCAGTGGGTGCACTTTCCAGTCCTCCAGACTTCCAGTGGGTGCACTTTCCAGTCCTCCAGCCTTCCAGTGGGTGCACTTTCCAGTCCTTCAGCCTTCCAGTGGGTGCACTTTCCAGCCCAGCAGCCTTCCAGTGGGTGCACTTTCCAGTCCTCCAGCCTTCCAGTGGGTGCACTTTCCAGTCCTCCAGCCTTCCAGTGGGTGCACTTTCCAGTCCTTCAGTCTTCCAGTGGGTGCACTTTCCAGCCCTCCAGCCTTCCAGTGGGTGCACTTTCCAGTCCTTCAGCCTTCCAGTGAGTGCACTTTCCAGCCCAGCAGCCTTCCAGTGGGTGCACTTTCCAGTCCTCCAGTGGGTGCACTTTCAAGTCCTCCAGCCTTCTACTGCTTATTATTTATGAGAAGATGTACTAAGGGTTCCCTACCATATCTGCCTGCTATTATGGCCAATGTGTTCAATAATTATATAGTGATACCTAATAGCGCTGCTGTCTTTATATTCAGATCATAGATATATTGAATATTCCACCCATTGTTTATTGCAACTGTCATGTTGCCCTCTTGCTGCAAAAAGTTGTTGCTGTAGGCCTAGCAGTTGCTTCTGATTGGATGCCCACCTTATGGATATAATTGAACAGACCTCATAGCTACTGCTAAAATGTAATTAATGTCAATTATTTATAACTTGCTTTGTAACAATGACACAATACACCCAGCACCCTGCACTTTATATGTATTCTGGTTGTTAATCAGTTGCAATGTTGTCTTCAGAAAAATATGAATTTTTGCTAATTTATACATTTTTTTAATTGCAAGACATATTTTACCAAAACATCATACACGGCGTGTCTAATATGATATATTACCAGCAAAGCCAAATTGTATCTGCATAAACATGAAAAGGTGATAATGGTGTTTGTATAAAGCAGACCCCATGCGGTCAGAGCCGCGTCTGTGATTTATTTTCTAATTATGTCTTTATATTACAGACAAACATCACAATCACTGTATACTTCTGTCTTTCCCCTTCATTGTTAATGTGATAGTTTGCCAATATTTTTATATTTTAGTATTTTTTGGACATTCTTTAGGTCACCCATTGCTCCAGTGGTGATCTGTCCCGTATAGTATGTTCTGCTCTGATTCTAAGGGATGTATAGGTAGATTCTCACAGGGGTATTGTGACAACATTGAGGTATCCTTTAATAGCTATATTTTTCTCATTATAATGTAGTTTTCAAATGGCAATGAGATTTGCGACCCATGGCTAAAGACGTGTGAGTTGTTGTAGTATTAAGTAATGATAGATCTATATACATGCATTATGGAATCAGAGGCCTAATGCATGTATATATATATATATATATATATATATATATATATATATACAGTAATTAATATTAGGATACATCATGGTCTCCATTATATTACAAATCATGGACAAGGTAGCATATGAACTAATGAAATATTCATTAAACCAGTAATTTGCCTTGTAATGAAATATATATATATATATATATAATATGATAATGTTAATTACCATTCAATAATAGCAAACATCTCTAGAAAAAAAGGTGAGCAAGTAGTGATTTTTCACTGTGGCAAGTGACAATATGGCTTAGTAAATATAACATGGTTACCTGTTAATAAAGTTAAAATAAAGAGATAACCTAATCAGATTAATTATTAGAAATATAAACTTTTTTTTAAATAGAGAACAAGTATTCACATTTTTAATGCCGTCCCTTAATGCACCTGCCCTTAGTTCTGATATTTTCCTTGAGATTTTCCTAAAGTGTGTTTTGTTGAACCTTGGGATTTATTTATTGGGTACTGCAAAATTAGCAGGAACAGGCTATTTGAGATCAATTTAAGAGAGTACAGGTAGAATCTGTTTTATTGCTTTTACTTTATTTGTGCATGGATTTATAATGTTGTCTGAAATGTTATTTAAATATTTTTTATTATATTAATATTTATCACCATTCTTTTTATTTTTATAATGGCATTTTTTGCTAATAAATTAATTTAAAGGTATATGAAAGTGTAAAAGGCATCATTACCCACATAGCAAAAATGTTTGCATTAAAAAATGCAAACATTTTTTGCAGAAAAGAAAAAAATGTGCTGGGGGTAATGTAGACACCCCCAGCAACTGAGATTTTCATATTGGATATCTCATTTTTAATGAGATATCCAATATGCAGCACATGCGCATGCTGATTGGCTAAAGGAAAGGAAAGTGTCTGACATCATGTGACTTCCCACAGTAGGGCAGACTACAGGTGCTAACTGAGCACAATCCCCAGGCCAAAAAGAAACATTGTATAAATTATGCTAATTATCCCAGGGAATTTCTGGGGGTGGCAACATTGAGAGAAAACTGTTTGCAAATGCAAGAAATTCAGCAAACTTTATGGTAACGGTTTTACTATTTACTTTGGAATTTTTTCATGCAAACAATTTTTCCAGACATTATAAATTCTCCTCTATCAGATGCATTAATAACCCAGGTCACTTTCATATACCTTTATATCAACTTACTAGGCAAGCAAATCCAAAGATCCTGATATGAGGTAGAAGCAATGACTTGCTGCAGCTTGATAGCTATCATGAGCAAAACATTTTCAAGTTTGCCTATGTCGATTATGAATCTAGGACAATAATTTCATATGATATAATACAATATATATTATAAATGGACTGTCAGTGCAATTGAACATAAATATAGATCAGTTATCCAATCTGCACACCCTGTACCAGGTCATATGGAGCACAAGCTTAAGACATTTGTCAGAAAAGGTTTGAGATTTTTCCAATAAAAGGCATGGGAAATATGGTTGTAGATTAAATGTACACATTTAGTGGGAAGAAATTCAGTTATTAATTTATTTTATAGCACGCTGTTTTTAAGAGTTTTTATCAAGAATATGCTGCCCACTTAAATGTGGTTATTATAGGGCCACTGACAACAAGTAAGAGGTGCTAGGGTTGGTTTAGAAGAAGTTGAGAAGAAAACAGATTAAATAAGGGAAATGTTTAATGTTTTTTTCTCAAAAGTATTAAGTTCTTAAAGTATTATTAATGAAATATAATAATTTTGTACTTAAAGCTCTTAAAGTATTATTAATAAAATATATTACTTTTAAGCATGTTATTAATCCCCAGGGTGAGTTCCAGGTCTCGTAATAGGACAAACAGAACTAGTCAACCTATATGAAGTGTTTACGATGTAACCAGAGTAGATTTAGCGCAACTGGAAGTTATCTGGGAAAATAAATAGCCAGAAATAGGTATAAAATAAAAGCTTTTTATTTCTAGAACTGGCCATGATGTCCTTGAGGATGTAATATATTGTATGTACTTCATGAGCTATCCACAGTAAGCATGGATACTGGGTCATCAAAATGACTAAAATAGAAAAGAAATTAGAAACTGTGTGTGGTAGGACATAACTCCAAAATAGTGAATTGGAGAGAACAAATCTCAAAAAAGTAGTTAGAAGATCACTGAAGCCCCATGTTTGATGTATTCTCTTTTGAAGAAGGTTACTTAAAGGGACAGGGAATTTTTTTTTTCTTTGTTGTAACAGAAAGAGAGTATTTAATAATGTGTTTTCTTTTTTAAACAATGGTCTCAAAGCACAAAAATATATTCAGAAGTATAACTGCTCTTTAGGGCGTGCCCACTGCCAGCCAATGAGATCTACAGACTAACGTATGCTCTATGCATTACCTGCTGGTTTCAATGATGTTGAAGTTAAATGCTGGAAAAAACAGTTGTGTTCCATGTCCCTTTAAATGGAGAAAGAAATCTCCAAAACTGCTGAACATCATCAGGTAAAGGTTTAAAAATCATGGTGGAAAATTATTTCCCTTCTTTAATTAGTCAATCATCGACTTATATCCTGTATTTTTAGTTATAGATTGAAAAGCCACTGGAGCCCTCCCACAAAAATCTGCATAAATAATGAGGTTCATGTTATGATGATCTCACTCTGTATTTTAGCTTTATTCATTTCTATACTCACTCTGTCATGTCCAATGGTTAAATACCAGCATTGTAGTTGTGAGTGCAAATCCCAGTTCTCTCTTTTTAACATTAACAATATTTTTTAATATATATTTTAAAAGCATTATAACCCTATATTTGTCTCTTATCACGACGTAGGGCCCCGTTCAATTCCTGACTCTGAACTCGTAAAATTATGTTTTTTTTTACTTTCAGTAATGTTACATGTGTATTCAACTCCCTTCACTCGTGATATTATCTCACAAGTCTGTAAAGGCAAGATGTAGAATTACGTGTCTACTCGTAAATTATAAGAAACACTGCATTTTACTTAAATTCCTGATGAGACACAGCTCTAGGAACCGATAGACAACACAAACGTCATGATATGTTATACATAAGTAAAATTTGCAAAAATAAGCACCCACAATTTGCGAGTAAGCATTTTTGAGAGTAAATAAGTAAATGTTGCCCATAGGGCTAGCCTTTTTCTAGATAATGCAGCAAAGCATCTGTTGTAGTCCATGTGGTTTTCCTGATATTTATTAACCTTTTGAGCACTGAGTTCTATGTTACCCTGTAAATTGGAAATAATAACAAAAAAACTATTATAAATAATATTTTTAAATTGCACATGTGTGTCTATGTGACTGTTAAGCATTGGATTCTAGTGCACTTGCATGATTTTTATGTTTTTTTTTTATTTTACTGTTTGTAATTGCTTCTGCGGTTCTCAGAAGGGCTTTTAAAACCATTTGTGGCTTCTCTTTAGTGCACATAAATATATTTTCTTATATTACGAGTTAAAGTTCTAATTGAATAACAATTTAGTGGAAATATTTGAGAAAACGTAAGCCGTAATAGCATTGAAAGAATCCTGTAATTTGCGAGTCTGGCTTGTTCTTGGGCATTACGAAAAAGGGCCTGTTAAATAGTAGTCAGGCAAAGTTACTGACCGTTTTTGGTGGTGTGCCTATACAAAATAGGAAATGTAATAGGGCCCTTAGTTTATAGATGTTTTATGTTTTATCCTATATCCTAAATATAAATACTAATAAAACACAGAAGCTTAATTTCATAATCAGTTTCCTTAATCACCTGATAATCTCTCTATATGACTAGCAACGGGTGAAAAGGAGCATTATAACTAATATAAGAAATGTAACACATCTTCACTCAGCCTGCACAGCGGTTTCTAATTAGTGCTACTGACTGATGCAGCTTATTATGTATTGTGCTTTTTCATGAAAAGAAGCCTTTAATAATGGAAACTACAAAAGATTACAACGCAATACATTTTGTAGCAACTTGAAAAATAAAAACACGTTTTCGACCCTCTATCTGATGGTGGACAGCACATGTGGTGACTTCAGTGTCACTTTAATAATGGACACAAAGTTTTTTTAAAGTAAAACAAATTATATAATAGTAAAAAAATAAATATACTTTAGGCCACAATAATATTCAGGCTTTTATGTCTGGTGATCAGTACAATTAACTCCTAACATCCTAATATATTTTATAAACTATGGCAAAGCGTGCAGCACATTCCATATACAATATAGAGGCAACAAATACTTTATCAACTTAATAATATTTAAAAAAATATTCTCTTAAAATACATTTTTATTGAAATTTGTAATATCAATGTGTTAGTGAGTCTTTACAAGTCTGCCCCTTTTATGTTTGTGCCAGGGTATAATGATTGGCAGTGATTGTTAAGTAAATGTATATCTAAGTTTCCCTGTTTTTACCTTTTTCTAATCTAACACAGGCTGCTTATATCAGACACGCACATTACATGGAGTCATTCTATACACACACAAATTTATTTTATTTAAAAATAAAACTTGTTTTCCACACCCCCTGAGCTGCTTACATAGACACAGTGTACCTACCAATAAAAACACTGCATTTGAGTAGGTTTTTAACCCTATACTAGCAGTCAAGCCAACAGCAGCACAGTGCAGAGATCTACAGAGCAGTGTCCTTTTTTCCTTATGCAGGGCACTACGCATTCCATGATGCCTTCCTGCACAAACTGCCATCACAGATTGATACAAGGTATTAGCTATCTGTGCTTGTCCAAAACAAATTATGAATTTTATGCTAATTTTAGCAGGGATGTCCAGGGGTTGAAACTCTGAAAATCAACTGCATGCAAACTCAAGAGATAAACTTTAGGGTAAGTTTAATAATTTGGAAAAAATATTTTTCAGGAAAAAAATGTTTTCATACGCTAGTGATTCTCCTCTATTAGATGCATTCATAATACAGGAAACTTAAAAGAACCACTGTAGTGCAAAGGAAAGCTCATATGTTTTATGTTGTTGGGCATAGACTATTAAAAACAGTATGCAGTTTACAATAAATAAATATATTGCTCTTACTTTTGAAATTGTTAGTTTTCTCCTCATGCTATGATGTCATTGGCCCTGCTCCATGACATAATTTAGTCCCACCAACATTGACTACACAGAGGTAACAGCTCTATTGTAATCTGATTGCACTTGTCCTATTGGCCCTGCCCTGTTCAATAACTATCATAACTACGCCCTATTTATTGAGCATGCTCAAGTATGAACCAGACTATTTGTTTTAGTCCAGCCCCCTACAAGCTGGTCATGCCATTTGAAGCCCTTGGAGGCGGAGATAAGTAGACCTGCTTGAGGAGAAAACTAACAATTTAAAAAGTAGGGAAAATTTTAACATTTACTTATTTTAAACTATATATTGTTTTAATAGTCTCTGCCCAACAAACAAACCTATGAGCTTTACTTGTAAATGCACTACAGTGTTCAGTCCTTTATTCCAAAGGGTCTGCACATGCAGTTGTTTTGGTGGCATGGGTAGACCCCAGGGAGTAATCAACAATCATTATATTGTAGCACAAACATAAACGAAAGGGTGAAGGGGAGGATCAGAAAGAGCGAGAAAAATGGCTAACTTCAATGTACCTTTTATGTAGGAAAAGCCATGTTTATCTAATATATTAATTTAATTATAATTAATTTCTAAAATACTAAGGGCCTCATTCCATTAACGGCCGCAGCCGTTGCGGGGCCGCAAGGACCGGCTGCAAGCTATTCTGCTATTCTATTCCCTTACGGCCGGAGGCTCCGGCAGGCTTGCGGCCGGTGCCTTGCTATCTCTTGCGGCCGCTCGCGCCGGAGGAAAGCCTTTGATCTAAAACGGCCGCAAGAGTTTCGGCCGTAAGAAATTCCTATTTGCAATTCAATTGCTCCGGGAAACCTCTCTGCAAGGCTAAAAACGAGCCGCTGCTTACTTGCAGGAAAGAGGTCCCGCTAGCACCAATTAAGCACATAAAATAGCTCAAATAAAGCCATCCTGCACTTTGAGAAGACTATAAAGGGATTTTAGGTGTTAGAAAAAATAGCACAAAATTCCCCTATTCTCAAATCCGTAAAATATTTTATTTTTAATATCCGTAAAATATCCATGTAAAAAGTCCAGAGTGCTTGGGGCACTTCAGACACGCCCACGCCGCAGCCGGAAAATAAACAGTTAATTTGAACTTGGGTTTGGGCTGATGTGCAAGCTTGAGAGTGGGTTCCTTTTAATCCTCATGTCCCCCAATATGATCCCTAGCATTTACAGAGCTGTACAGTGCAGGCTTGAATTTATTTTTGAGTTTTTATATTTCACAGATTACGGCCGGTTCCAAGATATGCGGCCGGCCGTAAGAGGAGATCCTTGCAGGGCCGTATAATAGAATCGCGAGTTAACAGAACCCCCGCAAGGAATCGCAGCCTTACGGCCGATTTACGGCCGATAATAGAATGAGGCCCTAAGATTCTAAGCTCAAAACAGGGCCCTTCAACTTTTGAATTTGTTAAACTTGTATTTCCCCGATTCCTATGCCCTGTACAGCGATACGGATTATGTTGGCGCAATACAAATAAAAGATAATAGTAATAATAATAATACTTGCTATCACATATCGTTTTAGATTAAACCATATTTGGAACATACTCCTTTAAAACAAAAAGTAAACAATATATAGTTGCAGATGGTGGCTCGCGGGACACAAAAAGAGAGAACCTTATGGATCACTATAGGGACACGTTTCATCAATATTTATCTATTATTCTTTCCTTTATGTGAAATATTTATTTCTTACTTATGTTCTCCACAAGGGATTTTGATTTAAATATGTGTCAATAAAATAATCCTTATTACGCTGATGAAACTTTACATGGATAAGCTGTTCTTCAGTACCAGTATGTGACAGTTTATTAAAATAATTCTAATCCTCTTAGCATATAAATAAATTGAAGAACAGAAATCTTATTTCCATTCACTGAATGTGTTATTCATCTAATTTTCAAGTGTTACTGAATTATCCTTTGTTATATGTGATGTGTGGGCTTATGAATTTAAAGGGAGCTGACAGCATAAAATGCCTGTGTTTCTTTCTAATGTTTAGATGTGCGTGTATAGAGTGAAATTCTGCCTAAGTTGTTGCAGAATTGATTATAGGGCCACTTAAATTACTGGACCACATAAATGTAAAGATCTCCTAAAAGCATGTTGAAAGACTTTTTGCATTTTTTTAAACGTGTGCATTTTCCACTGAAGATCAAATAAAACAAATCTGTGTTTATATGTGTGTAAGACTGCGCACAGTCTGCTTCATTACTACAACCAATTATTTTGCAGGGTGGGGGTGCCCCCAATTCAAGTCAATGGTATGTTTTTTGTCAGATTTCTTATATTTCTAGTTTAAAGGGAACATACATTGTAATTGGTTTATTTTTATTTTTTCCAGAAAGGATGGGGTGGGGGTGGGTCGGGCTACGTGTAGTGAATGGACCCCTTGCCTTAGGAGTTCAGCTACACCTCACTGACGAGGTCCAATCAAGGCCGAAACGTATGTCTGGGGTTTGCTGTTTCTCCTGTTCAGAGTAGAATTGCCTGATATTTTGGGGCTGGGTCACTCTAGTGAGTGAGACCAGACAGATATACTACAGGATATATCTCCCTGGGAAAGGTACAAGTGAGATAAGAGGCTGCTCTCAGAGTAGATTATCATGTCCATAGAACCAAAAAGAAGGTAAAAACATTACAATAGCACTCAAATTTAGAGACAATGAGTACTATTGTATTAGAAGCTGGCAAATGACTCAGACTTGAGATTTTGTCTGCAGGTGTGTGTTTTTTTTAAATAAATGTTTAGACATATTCTATTGACTCAAGCCCGCAATATATGCTTTTAAGCCTCCACTCTGCTTTTTATGCAGGATTTCAGGGGTCGTGATCATATGATCTGACAATATTTAAGCAACTCATAATTTACTTCTTAGACACAGCTAATAGTAAATGAGACCATCATCATCATGTCAGTAAAACATGGAAGTTACACGTAATCTGCAATCGGAGGCTAAGAATGAATTAGTGCCAATAAATAAGTAATATTTGCCGATCTGGCTCGCAATCAAGCAATCTAGCATTCTATATAATAGCATTAGAGCATCTTTTCTAGTCCATCTGGGTTTCATGATATATATTAAACCCTTTAGTCCTGGGAGCTATATTACACAAAAATAACAATAAAAATGTTTTTTTTTAATTGCATATTTGTGAGTTTGAGACTGTTGTGCAATTAATTATAATGTCTTTCCATGCCTGCCAATGCTTTTTTAGTACAGTATTGTGTGTAATTGCTTTTACTGCTCTAATAAGTGTTTGAAAAATCCCTTGTGAGTCCTATTTAGTATTCTTCAGTATTATTTCAGTAATATTTATGACAGAAGCTTGATACATTTTATCAGACTTTATTTGCGACTTTATCAGACTTTATTTATTTAGTGCTCATAATATTCAAGCCGTGCTAAAACCAATGGAGTTCTAAGGCCAGTTTTGCAAATTTGGCGGGCCTGAAGTGATTATGGGCGGGGAACTCATAATCAGATTGCGAGTAGCTAATAGAATATTTGGCAATATTAAAAAGGATTTTAAGTTCAGGAAATGGTATCAAATTAAATTTAGTAATAAAAGGATACACATTTATTTAATGTTGTAAACATTGTAAATATTTACTAGCATACATGGTTGGACCACACACTGACTCTCTCAGCTACCTCAGGAATAATATCTTTCTCATTGTGGTAACAAGTCAATTTAATGAATAAATAATCAAAAATAAGTAAATTAATCAGGGCATCCCGATGCTCGTTTCACCGCTCAGATTTTATCTGGATATTTAATAATTTTTGCTCACACTCCAGGGGACTAAATAAAAAAACTTTAATTAAAAACAATTACCTTTTAGAACTTTTTCATGTCTTATGGTTTAGCAAATAATAAAAGTTAATTTTTAATCAGAGACAATCCCATCACTACCTAAACTCAATATCCAGCCAACTGCTTGTTATTATTGTTATGTTATGGCGCTGTTTTTGGGTTTAGAGCTACTTAGTGTTCTCTTTTTTCTCGCTGTGTACATCTGTGAAACCATAGGAGGAAATGAAAATCTAGCTCACGTATTACGCACATGCTGATAGCTCAATAATGTTCTTTTTAATTTAATTTTATATTGTGTAAAAAGATTTCCTACCTACAGATACATTTTAGTAGCATGATCATTCTCTTCATTATAGCAGAAATACTTTGTCTTCATCATCTGGTTGTTAAATTGTATATTATGTATCTACGGTAGCAAAAATACTATCAAATATGCAATAAAATGAGTAGATTTAGTTTTACTCAGTTTACAGGCAAGTTGTTATAAGTAATGATTATATTTCATAAATAGATGGGAGAAATGCTTGTTTCATCATCTCGGTAAAATGTAGAAAATATTTAAATGAGAAGCCACAAATAATCATATTTAAATAAAACTGCTACAGGGTGCTATTATTTTAACATTCGGCGAGTAATATTCCACAATGATCCTCCATTAATGTGCGGAATATTTTGTTACTTTTTCAAGTTAGTGAAGTGACTAAAATATGTGTTTTGAGGAGCCACAAATCTATCTCTGTCATCCACCCTTACTGCCCAATTCAGTAAAAAATAAGGTGTATCTGAGATAAGAGGCAGCGGGACAGGTTCACTAAGGTTTGTCACAGAAGAGTCTGACACCAAGGTGCCTTCATATTATTCACCTTAAACTATTAAAGAAGCTTTTAAATCCCAAAATAAACATTTATAAACTTATTTTAAAGTTTGCAAACTTTCTTCAGGTTTATGGCAGCTGATTTTGTGAAGAAACACCCCTGAAAATCCAAGCTGAGTTAGCATAAAATTAATAATTAGTTGAGGCCAATCAGAGGCAATCACAACATTGTAGCAGTGTATGGGGATTTAGCAAAGCATCATGGGATTTGTAGTCTTTTGTTCCAATCACACACTTCTCTTTCACCCGCTGGAAATAAGCAGCTCGTCTGGATTTATGCACTGAGCTGCTCTTTGCTGGAAGGTTAGTATAAGGTTAAAAATGTACTTGGATGCAGTTTTTCTATTGGTTAGTTTGAGATACCTACATAGGGACCTGAGGGATGTGGTAGCCATTTTTTTTTAAATAAATGAAATCTGTATGTGTAGAGAATTTATCAATGTAATATGTGTTTGAAACTTCCCCTGTTCTCTCTCATGTAGGGTGCCAGGTTTCACACCTGTGACCTAAGACTACTCCCACACAGATTGGTTTCACATTACTAGTATCTCCTACTGACAGTAATATGCTATGTGTCCAAGTATCATGTGACAGTGGGTGTGGCTTTAAGTCACAGCTGTAAAGCATGGCACCCTACATGATTGAGAACAGAAGTACATTTTATATGACAACTACACAGAAAAGGATAATATGAATTACCCCCCTAGTTGAAAAACATGTATATCAAAACAATTTCCTAAATGGTCTCTTTAATACTTGGATATGGGAACTTGAGTTATTTTTGCCTGAAACTTTTGATTTGGCAGTTTTTTACTTTCCACTTGATAAGCTTGTTTAGATAATAGATAACATCAATTCACACCAAGTATTGTGAAAAATGTAATGTGATACGAGTACGAAACTTCTAATTTTATTGGAAAAATATTGGCTCAAACTAAACAAAAAAAAAGATTACATATAGTGTGCAAGTATAAAAAAAAACTAAATGTTATATTGACTTTAAAGTCACAGCCCTACATATTGATCATAAAAATGATTTCAATAACACTTGAAAATTAGGTGGAAGTGATGGGGATGAGCAATGCAGAGAATAATTCAACGGCTTCATTTGACATATGGTAATACATAGTTGGAGCACGTTCAAAAGGACTAATAGAAATCTCAACAGTCTAGACAAGTAAAGCAAATACTATCCCATATTAAAGGACGACAAAAGTCGCCATATGTGCCCAGCATCATCAGTTAGAGGGTGGAAAATCAAGTGGAACATTTTGTATGTACATTTTTAAAATTCATCAAGAATTGACTTGGATACTGTCATTATAGTTTAGCCCTTGAAGCCGTCCCACAAGAATAAATAATAAGGCTGGAGTGAGTAACTGATACTCATTCTATTATAGATTCACACTAAGTAGAGTGTGGTGGTATAGTGGTAAGCATTCTGCTTTCATTGGTAAGTCATAGGTTCAATTCCCCTGCCTTCCTCTTTTTTTTTTGCTTAACCTGTGTATACTATATGTATGTATGTATGTATGTATGTATGTCATTGATTTAGAACCAGTGACTTTCTAATGACATTTTTTTTATAAAACAACCCACTTTCCACTACACCAAAACACTATGCTTTAAATAGTGTGCATAAGAGTTAAGCTGGTTTCATTAACCATTTGAAAATATGACCGATCATGCAAAAAAAAGTATTTTATTGAAGGATAGTGATCATATGAAGCCATTTATTATCACATAGTTGTTTGTCTCATTTTTAAATCATAATGATAACAGAAATCACCCAATTAGCCCTGATCAAAAGTTTACATACCCTTGAATGTTTGGCCTTGTTACAGACACACAAGGTGACAAAAACAGGTTAATTAAAGGTTCATTTCCCACACCTGTGGGTTTAAAATTGCAATTACTGTCTGTGTATAAATAGTCAATGAGTTTGTTAGCTCTCACGTGGATGCACTGAGCAGGCTAGATACTGAGCCATGGGGAGCAGAAAAGAACTATCAAAAGACCTGCGTAACAAGGTAATGGAACTTCATAAAGGTGGAAAAGAGTATAAAAAGATATCCAAATCCTTGTAAATGCCAGTCAGTACTGTTCAATCACTTATTAAGAAGTGGGAAATTCAGGAATCTCTTGATACCAAGCCAAGGTCAGGTAGACCAAGAAAGATTTCAGCCACAACTGCCAGTCGAATTGTTTAGAATACAAAGAAAAACCCACAGGTAACCTCACGAGAAATGCAGGCTGCTCTGGAAAAAGACAGTATGGCTGTTGCAAGGAGCACAATACGACGATACTGGAGCTACATGGTCGAGTTGCCAGAAAGAAGCCATTACTGCACAAGTGCCACAAAAAAAGCCTGGTTACAATATGCCCGACAACACCTTGACACGCCTCACAGCTTCTGGCACACTGTAATTTGGAGTGACGAGACTAAAATAGAGCTTTATGGTCACAACCATAAGATCTATGTTTGGAGAGGGGTCAAGGCCTAGAGAGAAAAGTATACCATCCCCACTGTGAAGCATGGTGGTGGCTCACTGATGTTTTGGGTGTGTGAGCTCTAAAGGCACGGGAAATCTTGCGAAAATTTATGGTAAGATGAATGTAGCATGTTATCAGAAAATACTGGCAGACAATTTGCATTCTTCTGCACGAAGGCTGCGCTTGGGACGCTCTTGGACTTTCCAGCATGACAATGACCCTAAGCACAAGGCCAAGTTGACCCTCCAGTGGATACAGCACAAAAAGGTGAAGGTTGTGGTCATTTTATTGTTTTCTTTGTTGCCATGTTTTGTTTTAGGATTGGCCATTATGTTATATACTACAGTTGAATATGAATCCCATAAGAAATGTGTTTTGCTGCTCACTCATGGTACATATATTACCAATTTGCCAAGGGTATGCAAACTTTTGAGCACAACTGTATATATATATATATATATATATATATATATATATATATATATATACATATATATATATATATATATATTGAATAATTATGTGAAGTGTCTAATAGCAAATTTTGCAGTCCTTTAACAACTAATTACATACAAAAGTTTATAAACGTAAGTTCTTGTAAATATCGCACTAAATCATTACTTAAGTAGTATATCATGCTTCAAAAATGATATGTCCTTGTGGCATTGTTGGAGAGCAGACACTATTTCTTTCAGTCTGTGTAATAGTTATTTTTATTACAGAAAATAAATTTTCCATCCAAATAGATTGTAATAAGAATCTCGTCACTGCATTTTTGCTTTGTGTTTCATCTATATTGGTCCTCAACATGTAAAAGTAATTATGTGAAGATTACAAGACACCTTTTGTTATAGGAGCAGTTTTTCATTTTGTGCAAGTGAGGTCGGAATAACAAAGCACTACATGGACTGTAATTGGTACAGTATTAGCTGCAGCTCGACTTGACATTACATTGACATTGCTAAGAATAGACGGAAGGAGCTAATATTTATTTGTAGTGATGAGGCAAATATAAAGTGGTCTGAGGAACATTGGGGTTTGATATTGGTGCCGCTATGTTTCGCAAGAAATTGCTGTGGAAATCAATGTCCGAAGACCAACTTGGCTGCGGCTAAGGGGTCCTGGTGTGGGATTTTAAAGCCTTCGGTAGAGAAGGAGGGGTGTTAATGAGTGGTGTGGGGGAATTGGAGGGATAGTAATTGGATGTTGGATATCAACCAATGCAACTGAGGTCAGAGACATATTAGTGTTTATAATAACACTAGAATATTGCCCGTCAAAAAATGACGGCAATGAAATTGTAAGTGAGCTAATGCTGTTTGGTGTATGGTAATGAAATAAATAATACATTAATAAAGTAATATACGTTACCTAATTTCAAGTAATATACACAGGAAGCATTGTGTTGAAGAGCTGGCAATCTGTTTTGATGTTGCTGCAGCATACAGTGTGTGTTTTCAGTGCTGTGGAGCTGCTGTGTAAGCATCATGAATGTGTGCAGTGTGTGGTGTAAATATGCTGCGTGCGTGAG
The DNA here is from genome assembly GCA_027410445.1 of Discoglossus pictus. Classification (NCBI taxonomy): domain Eukaryota; kingdom Metazoa; phylum Chordata; class Amphibia; order Anura; family Alytidae; genus Discoglossus; species Discoglossus pictus. The sequence goes on along the minus strand of CM050165.1, from coordinate 19,625,842 downwards.
GGAAATCCGTTAGGGTAGCTGTGTAGTTCGGCATTATATAATGTGTGGTATGCGGCTGTGGCTGATTTAGCGTCCTTGTTTTCGGATGTCGTCCGACTTTTTGGGAAAATCTGTATGTGCTTGGTGGTGTTTTGCGTGTTTAGGGTGCTGTAGCCTCGTTTTCGTTTTGTTCGGCGTCCATTCTTTCTCTCGCTTAGGTGATTTTCGGGTGTCTAAACTCCGAAATTTGTACTTAAATGGAGGTGTAACTTCACTTGCAGAGGTCCTGGGTGCCCCCCCCCCCTTGCTGTGGGTAAGTGTTTTATCTGTTTGTTGTGTGTATTTATTGTGTTTGTAATGTTTTTGGGGTCACCCGGGTTGCGTCCTTGTTTTCGGATCTCGGACGTCTTTTTCGGAAAATACCAAGGTGTTTGGTGGTGTTTTGCGTCTTTAGACTGCTGTAGCCTCGTTTTCGTTTTTTTCGGCGGCCATTTTTTCTCTTGCTTAGGGGATTTTTGGGTGTCTAAACTCTTTTATTTGGAGTTAAATTGAGGTGTAACTTCAGTTTTTGAGGTCTTGTGTGCCCCCCCCCTTGCTGAAGGTAAGTTTTTTATGTATTTGTTGTGTGTATTTATTGTGTTTGTAATGTTTTTGGGGTCACGCGGGATGCGTCCTTGTTTTGAATCTCGTATGTCTTTTTCGGAAATTCCGTAGGTGTTTGGTGGTGTTTTGCATCTTTAGAGTGCTGTATCCTCGTTTTCGGGGTTTTTCGGCGGCCATTTTTTCTCTTGCTTAGAGAATTTTTCAGTGTCTAAACTCTTTTGAGTTAAATTGAGGTGTAACTTCAGTATTTGAGGTCCTGGATGCTCCCTCTTCCTGTAGGTAAGCTTTTTATGTATTTGTTGTGTGTATTTATTGTGTTTTTGATGTTTTCATGTGCGCGGGTTTCGGCCGTTTTTTGCGAGGTCGTAATGGGTCGTAACTTGTCTCATATTTTGGTTTCGTAACTCTGTACATTTTGCAAGGTCCGCAGTTGCCTTCTGCGCTCCATGCCAGCAACTGCAGCCCTCGGTTCGTTACGCGAGCCCACAGCATTAGCAACAGCCCACATGCTCACAATTATATATGTGACGGTGGAGGGTTCTATCGCTCTTTTGCCCACCATCTTATAAATTATATGTTGTGGTGAACTACCTACTCATAAGGTCCACAACACAAGCTGAGATCCAACCTTGTCTTTGCATTGAAGCTGTGTAATACAGCATGCATACGCTTAAAGGAAGCCATGTTTGTGGGCATATTTGCATGTCCCAGCTCAGCTTCCCAGAATGCAGTGTAATAACTGGTTTTCTCGGAACTCTGTGCTGGAAGCAGGTTTTTAAACTTGTTCAAATATGAACACGGATGTACTATTTATTAGCTTTATATATATATATATATATATATATATATATATATATATATATATATATATATATATATATATCCTTGTATTTTATTTGATGTGTTAATCTGTTTGCCTGTCCTTATTATGGCCAAAACAATAATCCCCCCCTAATGTTGTCATTCAGATAGAACACCTTCTCCACCCTTATCAAGTACTCTGAGTGGCAAGTTGCATTTTTTAGAAATGTTTTACTGTAGAGACGAATATCTAGTTCAATTTATAGCCAGTTTTTCATGTACTTTCAGATAAAAGCAACTTTCTACCTGAGTGACAATGTCCCTTTAAGTGCAGATGTCTACAGTAATTTCTTAATGTCCATGGTCCTGTTGAATATTCAGTAGCCTTCTCTTATTTAACCCTTAACAGTCTAGTATCCCTCACTTAATATGAGCCCTATTCTATTGTGTACATTTATACACACTTAAAACTCTGAAAATTGCAACATATTCTATTAGCTACTCGCAATCAGATCTCGAGTTCCCCGCTCACAATCACTATGGACCAGCCAAATCGGCAAAACCAACCTTAGAACTCTATTGGTTTTAGCACAGTTTGAATATTATGAGCTCTAAATAATTAAAGTTACACAACATTTTAATTCTTTTAGACCCGAAGCTGTAGATTGCAAAAAAAATCTGACACGCAAATGAAAAAACGATCATGTTTCCGTCAAAAATATTACGAGTACTAAATAGGACTCACAAGGCTTTTTCAAAGACTTATTAGAGCTGTAACAGCATTTAAACTCACAATACTGTATTATTCAAGCATGGGAAGGCATGAAAATACATTAGAGTTAATTGCAGAACAGTCTCAAACCCACAAATATGCAATTAAAACAAATATTTTTTTTAATATTATCTCTGAGTAATATTGATCCCGGGACTCAAGGGGTTAATATGTAAGAGTAAATATCAAAGTATTTACCAGAAATATCTGTCCCTGTCCAAATTATCAGTATCTATATAGTGTGCACACTGTAGAGAAATAATACACCAACACAAAGTTCTGGTATAAGCTTTCTCCGTACTGCCTTTATTACGTCAGTCATCATTTATATAGTTTTTAGTAATCAGATAAAAAGTTACATTAAGCAAAACATCAAGTTTATTCGGTAATTCATTGGTTCTGAGATGTCTGCTTCTACGAGACTCCGGTCAGACATTGGGTTAAAACATTAAGGAGTCTCCAAGACCCATCCCACAAGAGGATGGGTCTTACTCTCATTGGTAAGAAGTTGAAGACAAAGACAAGATGGTGTTTCTCCTCCTCGTGTTCTGTGTGTATGTTAAGACGAGTCATCCTTAACAGACCGGAAATAGTGCTGCCTCCATCTTGTGAGAAAAGGGGAGTGTCAAATCCTCCATTTTAGAGTCTCCCAATGATTCAGCATTTATTAGTAAAACTTGGTTATACGATAATACTGCAAAGATAAGATATATAAGTAGGTGTACGAATACATTTATGCATTTTGTACAGATCCTAATCCTGAACAAATACATATCATGAAACCCACATGGACTAGAACAGATGCTCTAATGGCCTACTTCATCTGTGACACACTCAGAACTGCATTCAGAACACCTCAGCAGTGCAAATTTACTCTGGTTTTAAGGCCTACTTCATCTGTGACACACTCAGAACTGCATTCAGAACACCTCAGCAGTGCAAATTTACTCTGGTTTTAAGGCCTACTTCATCTGTGACACACTCAGAACTGCCCTCCCTCCCTTCCCCTCACCCACCCACCCCAACTCAGATTAAATTTATAGAGCCATAGAAAACACCTGACTTCCTACTTGCAGATATATCATCTCAACACTAGGGGTCAGCCAACATACTACTCTTTCACCTCAGATCCATCCCCTCTCCCTCTAAAATAAAACTCTTTCTATCTTTCACTTACTTCCTTGCCTTTGCTATTCCTTATTTGTTACTCTTCCCCAGTTCTCTGCCCTTTAATTCCCTTTAGATTGTAAGTAGCGAGTTTCTAGCCTTGTAGGGTGCTTTGAGATAAAGCACTTTCTGCTAAGATTCTAAGCTCAAAACAGGGCTCTTCAACTTTTTTAATTTTGTTAAACGTGTATTTCCCTTGTTCTTATCCCCTGTACAGCGCTACGGAATATGTTGGCGCAATACAAATAAAAGATAATAATAATAATAATGCATTTTATAGATTGCTAGATTGCTTGATTGCAAGCCTGATCGGCAAATATTACTTATTGGCATCAATTAACTTGTAGCCTCTGATTGCAGATAACATCTAACTTCCAAGTTTTACTATTGGCTGTGTCTAAGAAGTAAATTATAGTCTTGCTTAAATATTGTCAGATCATATGATCACGCCCCCTGAAATCCAACTTAAAAACGTAAGGTTTACAAGTTCAGCTTTAAGGTCGGAATTTGCGAGCTGGAGTCAATAGAATACAGCTAAACATATATTTTTATTTTTTTAAACACCGGCAGCCAAATTTATGAGTTTGAGGCATTTGCAGGCTTCTAGAAGAATTTGAAAAGCTTTTAGTCACATTTGAAAAGTTGAATGTAAATATGTTTATGCTGATACTGATATCTGGATGTGCACACCCCTAGGAAGCTTAGATAAAGTGTACCCTGCATGGTACAGTGTGTGACCTCTAAAGGAAATGATGGTTGGTGGGGTCACAGCTGAAACTGCCCATAAGGAGACAGGCAGGGAGAAAAAAGCAGACAGCAACTGCCAGATTGTGATACAAACATTTCAGTCTTGACTTCCTCCTGATTGGACAAAACTATTTTTTAAATTGTATATCAATTTAGCCTGGGTTTTGAGGGTGTTAACCCTAAGTTTCAACAGACAGAAATTAAAATATATTTTGCTAACTTCAAGGTAAGAGTATTTTAATTCCCTTTTTTGGTTTTTTTTTAATGCAAAAATGTTTTCATACACTACTAATTATCTATCAGATGCACTCATAATCCAGCTCACTTACATATCCCTTTAAGAACAGGCTTCAGACTGGGCAGTGAAGAAGATCTATCTAAAATCTAATCAAGCACAATCCTGAATTTGATTAAATAAAAATATAAATATCACCACCATTTTGAAAATTATTTTGGATTAATACCTTTTAATTAATTTGTCTACATTTTTTCCTGACAAATCCTCATATAGCTGTAATTAAGACCAATCTTCCATTGGTTTTATAGCTAAAATAAGATAGATATGTGCCATGAATCAGGTACATTTCAGACTGATTTTTTTACACTCAGTTTATTACCAACTAAATTGGTATTATTTCATTCACCGGTGATTGTTGATGGATATGGGGTTAAAAGTTTAGTGGCATAATTGAGAGAAACACATTAAGAAGTAATGGCTCCCATATATTGTTCTCTTCTGATACAATCAGTCTGCGCTAATTGACCTGTTGTTGAAGGTAAGAAAACGAACTGCTCCAATATGTCTAATACAACAGTAAATAATGTAGGTTTTAGTATAGTGGTCAGCAACCTTTATAATTAAGGAGCCAAATTTCATCAGAGCCAATAGAGCCAGTAAATAAGGCGATCCTTTATACAACTTCAAATATTAATATTTTCATTACTGATATTTGGTAAATGGTTGTGTAAGAATATAACTTACAATTTGTCCATTTAATAAAGTTACTCCTCAGTTTTAACCAGACATAGCCACATTTTTGGGGACAAACACATTTGGATATGGAAAAAGAACCATTGGTTGACCTGCACACAATCTAGAGTCATTGGTCACAGACTCCTACTTCATTTAGGCAAATACTTGCTGGAGCTACCAATATCCACCAAGATGGCAGCATCTTGAAAAAAAGTACTGAGAGTGGGAAGGAGTAGATTATCGGCATTGAGCCAAATGGATGAGCCTGGCAGTTGCATTTAGGATGGATTGGAGTGGGAAAGGTGAGTAAGTTGAGGCCAATTAGGAAGGAAGTATATGTCCACACGTATACTACAGAATAGACAAAACTGGCATTTTTACACACTGGCTATGATTTCTTACTGGGTTAAGTAAACAACTTCCATTCAAGTCAATTGAGTTGTCTATAACAGTAATGGCAATCCGGTCCTGAGAGCCCCACACAGTCTTGTATTTGAGGATATCCTTTCTGTGCACAAGTGTGAGTCACTTCTGGCTACATCAACTATTCCTTTTTATATTTTCTGTTTAATTTGCTTCACATGTGCATTTTCCATGTGTTTGTACTTACTACCTTCAGTAAGGTCAAACCCTTCCCATCATTCCGCACCTCTCTTTCCTCCTCTGTTATACGAGCCAGCCTTAATTGTCTCTTTCCTTTCCCCCAGAAACCTTCAAGCTACCAGTTCCTCTCCTGATCACTTCTGGCTACAACAACCACTTCCCTCCCACCCTCCCCCACATACACCCACCTACCCCTAATTGTTGTACCTTTATAAACAGTCTTATCAACCGACATTCCCATTTGCAGGTTGTATTATCTGACCACTAGGTGGAGATAACATACTCTAACCCCACACCTCCACCTCACACTGACTTTCTATTTGATCCTTTCCCTTCTCCTACTATATGGAAATTATTCTCACTTTGCACACCGTCCTACCTAAGTTAACTTTCACTTCCTTCCTGATCCTTGCTATTTCTTATCTGATACTCCCAGGTTTCTGACTCTTTCATTCCCTTTAAATTGTAAGTCTGCAAGTTTTCTATCTTGTAGGGTGCTTTGGAAAAAAATACTTTTTACATAAGATTCCAAGTTCAATGACAGGGCCCTCAACTCTTTGCAATTTGTTAATATTGTACTTTGCTATGTACTCAACCCTTGTATATCGCTACACGATATGTTGGCGCTTTACAAATAAAAGACAGTAACAATAATAATAATAATAACCTGTGCACAGAAGGGATATCCTCAAACCCTGGCCTGTGTGGGGTTCTCCAGGACTGAACTCGCCCACCCCTGGTCTATAACATAAAGCTATACATCAGAAAATATAGATAGTAGGCACATACTGCAGAACAGGCACTCTCTATATGCACATACATCCCTGACCTCCCAGCTTGGCTAGGTATGTCTATGACCATGATTCTGCCTTCGGCCCTTCAAATTCAACCCCTAACCTACTGTCTCAAGCAATGAACATTAAAACTATGTTGTCATAACCCCTCTTACTGTCTAAAGCACTATAGATAAATGCTCTATATAAATGTGAAATGAATAAAAAAATAAACATAGGGGACCCCTTCTGCATCTGTACCTTGTCATGGTGAAGAGAGTTGTGAGCTATACCATGTAGGGTCACCCAAGATGGGCAGGTCATAGCAGAGAGGGCAGACAAATCGCAGAAAGAACTGGCAACCCACTCCAGTATCTTTGCCAAGAAAACTATATGGATAGGCACAACCAGAAACACAGACAGATGTGCTTAGCGTGCTGCATCCATATGGTCACCAAGAGTCAGATACGACTGAAGGACTGAACACCACAACAATAAGCAGAAGAGAAGACACAGCCATTGTTTCTCCGGGATTATGACCATACAGTACTAATTCTATAATTTGTTAAACATTTCACAGTCTTGAATGCTTTGACAAACTCCAGCAGTCCTGTGGCCAAGCGCCACCTTCCTTGTCGTATATATAACTCAGATAGTTATCACTTAAACATCAAACTTGTAATATACCAGACACAGTAATGAGCAGGCTCCATAAAGCAAGATAAGAAGCTGACTTATGTATTTAATGTTAGACAAATGGGAAGCTTTTATGAATCTACCAAAGTAGGACACTTTCTAATGCTATAGGTTAAGGACAACAGTAGGTCACAGTTGATCATTGCAGTCTGCGCTAATTCACCTGTTGTTGAAGGTAGGAAAACGAAGTTTATTGTATTCACGAAGAATGCTTTATTATTATAAAATCTATGAAGCCTTCTGTATCTCACATCTACTTTCTTTCTTCACCACACTCTATCTGTATGTGGTTGCTGTTGTTCAGTCATTCAGTCACACCACCCATGAAACAGCTGATACCCCTCTGATCTCCATCAAGCTCATGTTCATTGCTCCAATTACCTCATCTATCCATCTCCTCCTGTCCCGTCACTGTCTCCCTACTTCGTGTGCCTTCAATCTTTCCCAGCATCAGAGTCTTCTCTAGGGAATCTTGTCTCCTCATGATATGGCCAAAATATTTGATTACTGTTGTTGTGCCCAGGAATGACAGTGATTTGTCAGCTTCATCGATTTAATAACGCATTCATCTAACCCTTGTTAATTCCATGGAGCTGGCATGTCAGTGTCCTTGTTGGTCATCATGTAAATGTGTAGTGTGTGTGATGTACATGTGGTGGCATGTTGGTGTATGTGGTATTCAGGCTGGTCCTGCTGGGCCCCCAGACCCTCTCCTACTCATTATAGGTCACAGTCTGGTTCTTGTCATCCTTAGCCATCATCTTCCTCACCTTGGCCCTGATGTCATCACACCAGTGCTTAACAGACCTCACATGCCTTGGCGCTGTGCCTACCGCTGTCACCTGAGCAGCTACCTCCTTCCATGCCTGAGCCCTAGGCCCTGGCCTAACTTACCTCCCCCCTGCAAGAATCACAGGCCAGCAATGGAAAGCACCAAGGAGGACCACATTCTCCCAGTGCAAGTAATTGTGGACCCTGTGCTTGCCCATAGCCACTTGCCCTCCCAACTGTGGACGGGGACCCTTGCCTCCTTGACCTGTCCCTGAGAACTGTCCCTTTCCTGAACTACCAATCCTGCTGGGATCAGGACCCTTCCCCTCTGTCCCTCTCCTAAGTGTGCCTGGTGCTAGGGCCACCCTACCACAATCCACCTCCTCCACAATCCACTCCCCTTCTCCTCCACCTCCTCCCCCTCTCCAACTCTCCTTTCCTCCTCTCCACCACTCCTCTCCACCTCCTCCTCCTACCCACCACTCCTCTCCTCCTCTTCACCACTACTCCCCATGGCCACCTCTCTCTCCTCTCTCTCTCCTCCTCACCTCTCCTCTACTCCTCCTCCCCACCTCTCTCACATTAAAAAATGTGTGTATTTTGTGTAATTAATAACTGTTGGGGGATGGGGTGTGGGGGATGGGATGAGGGGGGGGGGGGTGTATGGAATGCCTTAGCTCTATATGTCTCTATGTGTATTGCAAATATGTGTAATCTGTAAATATGTGTAATCAGGGATTAAGTGTAAAATATTAAATAGCAAAAGATAAATTAACAAAACCCCAAATACTGCTCTGAAATAACGCCTGCTTTCTCTCTCTTACTCTCCAAAACCACCAACTCCATGCTACCTCGAAAGAAAATACAACACAGTCAACGCATGGGCGGGTGGAAAGCAAATTTATAATCTCCCTCTGTCAATGGTCTGCGGCTAGCCCGCTTTCTATTGGCTGTGAGGCCTGTGTCGCACTACATTATACCGCAATTGGAATTGTAAAGGCCAATCGCATATCGGCTAGCCCCTTAACAGTTTGCTCAAGCGGGAGGGATTTACGTGCTTGAGGCTTCGGCCCGTAACTCTCGCCTTTGGTCAATTGAATAGCATCGCAATTAGAGACGAAGGGGAGCCCGCAACACACCGACAGACGTAAGGCCTACAGCAATCGAGTTGGAAATTGCAGTCTCATGGTACCTCATGGTACCTTTCTCTGTCACATCTTATTAGTGAGTGTCACTTAAGAGCTTTGTGAGGGTGTCTAGGACCACCACATCTATGAATAAGTAAAGGAGCTGCAGCACAACAACCGCGACCCTCTTTTGTTTGCGATATCAGTAGTCAAATGAACTGGTGCTCAATAGGACTCCTTCAACGCGTTTCGTAATGTGAATTGGTGAAGTCTTCAAGGGAGGATCTCTCTCATTTTACAACTGACATTTAGAGCAATCTCTTTGTTAAGCATATGACTAAATAATGACTGTTACTACTAGGTAATATTTCTTGAGACTTTGGTAATTTGCTGCTGAGTATTTAAGCCACTGGGAACTGGAGGACTGTTACTCTCTTGGACTGTTACTGCTAAGACTATATTCATTTTTTCTGTACAGTTTGCTATATTAGATTAATTATGCATACAAGATGTGTCATAATGTAGTGGAGCATGATAATTTGTTTTTGCTTTGATAAACAAAAAGCTTTCAGAATACAATAGCTTTTATTTAGATTCTAACATCCGAGCTCTGTTCCTTTGCAGAATCTGTTTCCTCAAAATATATTGCACAGAAGTTAAGCAAATTAATTATTTTCAGTTCTTAGAAATCGAATGTTATTACTTCTATACTGAATAAGGGTTTAGACATTAGCTGCTTCTAAATGAAATAGCATAATCCTATAAATAAATCTGCATACCTAATATATTAATAGGAGGCTTGAGATAATGCTGTTCACCTTAGTCCCACTGGAAATTATTTGACTTACATGAGATTGTGGCCAACAGGTCTTATTGTGTGCTAAGGTATTTACTTATAGTAATACATTAATAAATAGAATGATGGATGTTTAATATGGAAAAGGGGTCTGATATATTTTTGAGTAAAAAGGGTGTGGCAAACTGCTTTCTTGAGTTGGGCTTGATAAGGTTGTTATGGCCAAACTTACCCAGCGGATCCACCAGGGCTCTTTTATTTCCCTTCACCAAGGCAGCAGATGTCTCTTTGGACCCTTACTCAGATGCAGCATTTAAAAATATGAACGCAGGCTCAGCATTATAAAAATTAGGAACTGCTTTTATTGCAGTTGAAATTCATAACAGGTCTAATTAATGTATATTTAAACTTGAACTGATAACATTCTGCAATAGTCTGTGAGTCTTCTGGGTTTTGTATGAATTGCTAATACAGTCATTGTCATGTGCAAGGCATCATAACATCTTTATATCCATTTCAGTAGTTCTACAGGACCAGGGCAGCTATAATCTCTGGCACTCTGACACATATATATATATCTTCCTGGTATCTTATTCCATATATATATATATACTAGCGTCTTGCCCGTCAAAAATGACGGCAATAAAAACTGAAGCCTGGCAATGCTGTTTGCCACACAATGTAAGCCTCTCCCCCTCTACTTTACTGGCCTTGTGATGAGCGCCTTTGGCGCTCATCACAGGCCTTGCAATGAGCCCCTTTGGAGCTCATTGCGAGTCTCTCCCTCTGTCTACTTCCTCCCTCGTGTCTTATTTCCCCCCTCCTCTCCCTCCCTTGTGTCTCCTTCCACCTCGTCTACCTCCTTTGTATCTCCTGCCCCCCTGTGTTTTTACCTCCCTCTCCCTCCCGTGTCTCTAAACCCCTCCCCTGTGTCTCTTTCCCCCTTCTCCCTCCTATGCATCTCTCCCCCCCCCTGTGTCTCCCCCAACCCTCCCCTGTGTCTCCCCCAACCCTCCCCTGTGTCTGTTCCCCCTGGCCTGTGTCTCGTTTCCCCTCAGCCCTGTGTCTGTTACGGCCTTCCTTGTGTCTCCATTTACCTCCCTTGTGTATCTTCCCCCCTGCACTCTCTCCCCTGTGTCTCTTCCCCCTCCTCTCACTCCCCTGTGTCTCTTCCCCCTCCTCTTTCTGTGCCTCTTCCTCCCTGTCTCTTCCCCCTCACCCTCTGTGTCTCTCCCCACTCTGTGTCTTCCACCCTCTCCCTCTGTGCCTCTTCCCCCGCCTCTCTCTGTGTGTCTCGCCACTGTGTCTCTTCACCCCTTCCTCTGTTCCCCCCCTCTGTGCCTCTTTCCCACTCTCTCTGTACCTCTTCCCCCCTTCCCTCTGTGTCTCTTCCTCCCTCACCCTCTGTATCTCTCCCCCCTGTGTCTCTTCCCCCCTCTCCCTCTGTGCCTCTTCCCCCCTCTCCCTCTGTGCCTGTTCCCCCCCTGGCCTGTGTCTCTTTCCCCCTTCCCCCTGTGTCTGTTCCCCTCCCCCCCCCCATTTCCCTCCCATGTGTATCTTCCCCATGTTCTCCCTCCCGTGTGTCTTTTCCCCCTCCTCTACCTCCCCTGTGTCTCTTTCCCACCTATCCCTCTGTGTCTCTCCCCCCTCCCTCTGAGTCTCTTCCCACTCTCCCTCTGTGCCGTGCCTCCCCCCCCCCTCTTCCCCACCTCTTCCCCACTCTCCCTCTTCCCCACTCTCCCTCTGTGACTCTCCCCCCCCCTCTTCCCCACTCTCCCTCTGTGACTCTCCCCCCCTCTTCCCCATTCTCCCTCCCCTCTTCCCCACTCTCCCTCTGTGCCTCTAGTCTAGTCCCCCCTCTTCCCCACTCTTTTACCTGCTCTTGGGCCGCGCTGCGCGCAAGCGCGGCTCGCGCCGCGCTCTGTGCAAGCGCGGCTCGCGCCGCGCTCTGTGCAAGCGCGGCTCGGGCGCAGAGCGCGGCTTGCGCCGCGCTCTGCGCATGCGCGGCTCGCGCCGCGCTCTGCGCAAGCGCGGCTCGGGCGCAGAGCGCGGCTCGCGCCGCGCTCTGCGCAATGCGCAGCACTTTATAATTGTCTAACTGCGATTCGTCTGAAGCGTGACGACGAATCGCAGTTAGACAATTATAATATGTGATATATATATATATATATATATATATATATATATATATTAATCCAGTCAGACAGTGTTAGTTCTTATCATCTTCTATAGGGATTCTGACACATATATATATATACTAGTGACTTGCCCGTCAAAAATGACGGCATAACATTTTCAAGCCTCACAATTCTGTTGTTTGCCTCACAATGCAAAGCTTTGCCGTTCATTGCAGGCCTGGGCAAACCCAATACTTGCGGGCCTCGCGATTAGCGCCTTTCCCCCCCTCTACTTTAAGGTCCTTCGGCGCTCACTGCAGGCCACAGCATATGCTGCACTGATGAGCAAGCCTGTAAACTTTGTGAGCGTTACACAGAAACTCGCAATTACGACAACTATATATATGATATATATATATCTTCCAGATATCTTATTCCATATATATATTAATCTAGTCAGACAGTGCAAATTGTTACCTCACTCTTTTCCATGGCAGAAGCATACACACTTCAGACAGAGCAGACTTTACCTCAGAGCAGGATTACATAACTGACTCATGGCAGTTACTGGCTCCCTCCACATTCTAAATCAGTTAACTCCTTATCAACTGGACACAATTAAACAAACACTAATCAACATAACATAGCATGTTTAATAACTATAAAACGTACTGTAAAATCCTGGGCCCAGTCCCACAACCACAAATTCCCAGGAGGCAGTCTGGATAGGAGTCTTTATGCAGCCAGAATAATGGTAGCCTCAAAATTCGAATCATCCTGGGTAGATCATATGAGTCCAAAGGACCAGTGGTCAGGGGGATCATGACAAAGGGCATTCAGGGTTATCCAGGATAACTAGAGAGGGAGTATTGATCCAGGGAGGAGTACGATCGCCAGTATCTGGCATCAGAAAATAATTTTATTTTATTTTTTCCTTTTGAGACAATTGGCAAAGTTTTAATGTTTTTTTTTTCTGTTTGCCTTTATGGATCAATAAACAGGAGGTCCCCGGGTTACAGACGACCAAACCTACAGACGTTCCATACTTAGGAACGGACGCCCAAGGCTTTTTGTACGAGATTGTTTTTATGTTCTATTTGTTTAAATTAAAAGAGACAGCACAATAATTTCTTTAACTTATTATTACAGTAAATGGGTATTATTATTATTAATATTATTATTATTATTACAGTATTACACTGTATTTTTATTACCAAATATGGGCCATTATAGTGTTGTGTTTATTATTATTATTATTATTAGTAGTAGTAGTAGTAGTATTCATCAGGAAGCCGAGTTACACACAAACCCAACCTAAAGACGTTCTCACAAACGTATCTCACTTGTAAGCCGGGGACTGCCTATATATCCCAGCTCAACTTCCCAGAATGCAGTGTGATAACTGTTTTTCTCGGAACTCTGAGCTGGAAGCAGGTTTTTTAACTTGCTTTAGACATTCAAATGTGAACACAGATGTACTTTTTATTAACTGTACTACTGTACGGTGGAGGCTTCTATCGCTCTTTTGCCCACCATATTATAAATGATTGTTGTGGTGAACTACCTACTCATAAGGTCCACAACACAGGCTGAGGTCCCGCCCCATGCTGATGATAGCCAGTAAGCTTGAAACAGCTGTACATGGATAGGATACTCAGCCTGTGTTTATTCCAACATTGGCTTTGCATTAAAGCTGTGTAATACAGCATGCATAAGCTTAAAGGAAGCCATATTTGAGATGGCTACGGAATGAAGAGCGAGGCATTTGTGGCCATATTTGTGTGTCCCAGCTCAACTTCCCAGAATGCAGTGTAATAACTGTTTTTCTCGGAACTCTGAGCTGGAAGCAGGGTTTTTAACTTGCTTTAGACATTCAAATGTGAACACAGATGTACTTTTTATTAACTATATATATATATATATATATATATATATATATATATATATATATTCCATTCTGGATCGCTATCTTGTTGTTGTGAAGGGGCATGTGTTCTTCAATAATGCTGTGAGCTGTACCATGTAGGGTCACCCAAGATGGGCAGGTCATAACAGAAAGGCCAGACAAACCATAGTCCACTGGAGAAGGCAACCCGGTCCAGTATCTTTGCCAAGATAATCTTATGGATAAGCACAACCAGAGAAATAACGATTGCTCCTGGCGTGCCACGGTCCAAATGGGTCACGGAGAATCTGACACGACTGAACATTATATAAAATAATAATTGTATCACCCATTTGGTGAGTTAAAAAATTATATAAAGAGATTGTTTTATATTTTTTATATTTGTATCTCTGAACTCTGTTCCAGTTTAGCTATAGTTTTAAAGTATTTTCTGATAACTGTTCATCTAATAGGTGACCATTAAACTATAATAAAAATAATGACATTTTGGATTTATATTATTCAGAGTGTAATTTAACTTTGTACAAAACGTAACAGCTATACATCAAAAACTATGTGATCTGTCATGAAATTTTATTTCCCATTTATCACTTTAAACAGACCAACTGAGAGTATATGGTAAGAGCTTTTTCAAATAACAGTTAAATTGAAAATGTGTTTCTTGAAGAAAGTTGCCGTTCATCCTTAAATTGTGAGCAATTTTAGGTTACAAATCTGATATCAGTCAAAACATTTTGATTTCTAAAAAACTCAAACGACAGATAAAGTTATTCTGGAAAATATACTCTGAATAGAAAAATAATAAAGATGTGTTTTTTTTTTCTACTGGATTCGTTTTTGTGAGTATTCCTTGGGTAATTTGATTAGAAGGAATCTAATTTAATTAAAATATATATCAAATGTTATTACTTAGCTTGTCTTTCCTTAGCTTAACCGGTATTTTCTTTACTTTTTGTTAAACAGTACTTTTCCTTAATTAACACTGTGGGCCTCATTCAATTGCCATTTGGCCAATAGAATAGGGCTCTAAATAAGCACATAACATATTTTTTTTAAATAAGTTTTTAGTTAGTGAAAACCATGCTTTTGGATAGATGCTTACTAACTAAAAATGGCCAAATTGTAATTGAATGAGGGCCTGTGTGTTTACATTAATCAGAATTTCTAGAAAATCGTTTTTTTTACACCACATTAGCAACTTTTTTTGTGATCCTGCCACATTCTTTCTCAGGTTTTATTTTTGTTTTTATTTTTCCAAATAGGAAACTGATTTATAAGGCAATGGACACATAGAGATATAACACTGTTTTTCCTCTTATCTCTTGTCCCTGACCTTGGCCCTCATTCAATTGCAATTTCGCCAATTGAATAGGGGTCTAAATAAGCACATAACATATATTTTTAAAGAAGCTTTTAGTTAGTAAACATCTATCCAAAAACAAGGTTTTCACTAACTTAAAACTTATTTAAAAAAAATATGTTATGTGCTTATTTAGAGCACTATTGAATTGGCCAAATCGCAATTGAATGAGGGCCCTTGTATATAGATCTGCACAACTCACACACTTGATCAACCAAGCACTTTATTTATGATTTATTGCTCAAATTACTAATTATTTAAAGTTGGATGGTTCTCTCCCATAGGTCAAAACTATTCTCTGCTCCTAAACACATTTTCCAGAAAACAGCAACAAAGACTATCCCCAAAAGAAAGAAAACTAAGAAGGCA
This sequence comes from Discoglossus pictus, assembly GCA_027410445.1. Lineage (NCBI taxonomy): Eukaryota > Metazoa > Chordata > Amphibia > Anura > Alytidae > Discoglossus > Discoglossus pictus. Next base: position 19,610,282 of record CM050165.1, on the reverse strand, counting down.
AACTGCCTCTGATGAGGCTTTGAAAGTAGCCCAGGAAAGAAGGAAAGCGAAAGGTGGTGGAGAAAAGATTTGTCCAACTGAAGGCAGAATTCCAGAGGATAGCAAGAAGAGACAAGGAGACTTTTTATAAGGAGTGATGTAAAGAGATAGAAGAAGATAACAGAATGAGAAAGCCAAGAGACCTTTTAAAAAAATTAGGGATCTCATGGGAGCCTTTCATGCCAAAGTGGATGTGATAAAAGACAAAAATGGTAGGGACTTAACAGAAGCAGATCAAATAAGAAGAGGTGGCAGGAATACACTAAAGATCTATTCAGGAAGGATCTTAACAGCATTTATAAACTCAATAGTTTGTCCAATGAGCTGGAGCCAGATATCTTGGAGAGTAAAGTGAGATGGGCCCTAGGAAGCTTTGATGATATCAAGGCTGCATGAGTTGATGGAATCCCAGCTGAACTGTTCAAAATCCTAACGTATGGGCTGCTATATAATTTTCACAATAAAGATTAACGTCTTATTTCCCTGATTTCTTAAATCATATCATGAAAAGACAGCATTCACTGGAAAAGACTGAAGGCACATAAAGAAGGGCCGGCCGAGGTGGAGATGGATAAATTAGGTAATTGATGCAATGAACACAAGCTTGAGAAGCGCTCACAGAGGCAGTGGCTTACCGATGTGCCTGACATGCTGCAGTTGATAGGGTCATGGAGAATTGAACACGACTCGAATGACTAAACAACAACAAAAAATGTCCGGGAGTCAGGGCTCCTAAAATGTTTAATTATTATGTATTTATTCACTCTTGTATGTCTGCTTTGACTTATGTACAACAAGAACAAACACATTATTAAATAATTTTAAAGACAGTGTATTTAGCATCTGAAGCTGGAGCTTGTCACATTTAAGATCAATTGGGAATGCTAATTTAACAGAATAAAAAGGTTGTTTTTTCTTAATGAAAAAACTATATGTAGCAATTCTGTTATACTTTTAAAATTAATTCTATCATACTTAATTTATACAAACATCACAGTCATGCTTCCCCTCCAGGCCTCTTGAGATGTTAATACCCAGCCTGCCTTTGATCATCACATCATAAGATACTATATAACCCCAATTGCATCAGAGATCACAGCGGATACATTGATGACACCATGACCAGCCATGACCATGGGCCGCCCTCTGGTCCATCACAACGTATGCTCTCACTGTTTATCTCAGCTCTTCCTCTTGAGCTTAGATATTTAATTGCTTTGATTCTGGGTTTTAAATATGTAGTGTAATAATAATAATATATATTCAATCTTGTGTCAGTGCCTTGGAAACAAGCTCTATGTACATTTGATATTATGCTCAAAAACAGGGCCCCCCATTCTTTATATGGTGTTCATTTGCCATGTACTCAACCCCTGTACAGCGCTACGGAATATGTTGGTGCGTTACAAATAACGATAATAATAATAATAATAATTGAAGTTATATTGAAGTAATGTCTTTTGTGGATTTGTCAGGGAGTTTTTTTATTTACAAGGAGAATGATTCTTCACATTTAAGTCAAGTAATGTCCTATACCTTGTTGTATGCGGAAAATACGTTTGGTTAGAAAAGGTTAGAAAAAAGGCGTCTACGAGGGGATATGATTACTTTATTTAAATACATCCAGGGTCAATATAAGGCTTTGTCAAGTGAACTTTTTGTAGCAAGAGATTTTCAACTGACAAGAGGACATCCGTTGAGGTTAGAGGAAAAAAGATTTCACCTTAAACAAAGAAAAGTGCTCTTCACAGTTTAAACTGTGGAATTCTCTACCAAAGGAGGTGGTGACAGCGAATTCGATAGATAACTTCAAAAAGGGGTTAGATATATTTCTGAATAAAGAGGGCATTCAAGGCTATCCTAGATAACTAGCAAGGAATATTGATCCAGGGAGAAATTTGATCGCCAGTTTCTGGGGTCAGGAAGGAATTTTGCTTTTTTCCCCCTCATTAGACAATCGGCAAAGTTTCAATGTTTTTTTGTTTTTTTTCTGTTTGCCTTCCTCTGGATCAATTAACAATTAACAAATAATAATAAATAGTCCACATTAAAAAGATCAATAGAGATCTAAAAAGATTGAACTTGATGGACTAACTCTTTATTCATCCTCAGATACTATACTATTAATAATTAATTAACAACTAATTAATTAATAACTAATCCGCATATTGCAGATCAGAGGAGATCTTGATGGACTGAAACTCTTTTTTCAACCTCAATTACTATGTAACTATGTAACTATGTTAAAAGTACTTTCTTTAAAACAAATATTACTCACTTTTGTTGCCATACGGGCTGTACACTTACTACTTCACATTGAAGCAGAGCGTCATTTCTTCAGTGTTGTCACATGGAAAGATATAATAAAATATTTACATAAATGTGAGGGGTGTACTTACTTTTGTGAGATACTGTATATCCAGAAAATTAGGTGAGCAGTGAAGTTAGGATTTAATAGCACTACTTTTGCTATAATAAATTCATACTGGGGAGAAGGAGAAGGCAAACAGGAGGGAGAAGTGACCTCACATAGAATACTCTGAATAAAAAAAAATAGAATCAAACGAGGGTGACTAAACTGGGGAGATATTGATAAAAACTTGAGTGGAGTGGGATGTTGATGTAAAATCTGAGTGGAATGGGAACTTATAGATGTGGGGTATTTTTGTGGATTGTGTCCCTTCCAGAAAAAGAAGAATGCAAGAAAAAGAGGTTATGACTTGGTGTGGGTTGGTTGAAGAGTTAGGGTTATTTTATGAAAGTACTTCACACTTACACAAGGAGTCGGACATAAGTGGGACAGCCTCCAGCGGAAGTGGTAGTGATAAACACAGTAAAGGAAACTCAAGCATGGCTTACATAAACATAAGGTTTAATTAGACCAAGCTTTTTAGATACAATGGGAAGGCTAAAATGGGCCTTTTAGTTCTTTTCAACCATAAAGACTTTATTTCTATGTTTAAAATTTCACATGAACTGATCCAGCAATTTGTATAGAATAATTCCGGGTCAAATAAGGACATGTTGTACTTGATCAGAGCTGCAAATGGAATACAAATAAAATGTTTTACAAAGTTTGTTTTAATATAATGCTCATTCTCTGACATACTGTCTACATGGGCATACAATGGTCCTTTCAATATAGAACATTTCCATATTGTCTGACTTGGCTACTTCCTGAGGGCATGTAGTTATTTACTAAACAGTGGAGTGAGTGGTCAGGGAGAGATCAAGAAGGTAAGGGGATTTGTTAAATGTTCAGAGCTTTGGGAATTTGATACCTGCCCTTTCCCCCACACAGCTTGCACCAATAAATGCAAGTCCTGCTTCTGTGGGAATGTAAACCCCCCTTGCCATGCATTTATCCCTCACCAAAATACCAAAGGGACCAGCAGAAGCATCCACATTTGTTTAATTCAAATCTAGTATAATATATGCATTTCATTTTCCAGGATACAATGTAACTAATGAGAAGATCACTTACAATTACAGATAATTGGAAATGTTTTGAATTACTATTAGTCATCAGTTTTACTAAAGAGATTTTTTTTCCTTTGAAGCTATTGTGTGATAAATAGCATTTAATGTGATTATGGTGTTTGTAGGGGACTGTACAATATAATACTTTAATTAACTTTAAACAGTTCTTTGTCTCTGAAAAAAATGTTTTATTCTGTTGGGTGAATGCTAAATAGATTTAATCAATGAATAAATGCAAAAAAACAAGCTCATAAATAATCCAAAGTTTCTCTTCTTTTGCTCAGATTTTGACTGTAATTTTGAATCCCACTGCGAACTGGACTTCTCGTCTATACAAAAAACCAACAGAACTTGGATCGTAACCAGCGCAGAGGAGCTGCAGAGAGACAATAAGTGGCGCGGCCCCAGAGAAGATTACTCTCAGAACTCATCAAGAGGTAGGAGCCATCTGACCCGCAGCTGCTTATAGCTCCAACTTCAGACAATGGAAGGAACCGTTTCTTGGGAATCATTATTGTATAAAGGAAAATGATTTACTTCAAATGACAAAGGAAGGAAATTGTGATAAATGGAGAGAAGGTGTTGTATAATGGAAGAAGAGAGTTGGTAAAAATGTAATCCGGTAAAATTAAATGGAGACAAGAAAAAAGAGGGAATGGTAGAAAGCAAATAGAAGGAGAAATGATTAGTGTAGACTTTTGGTGAAGAATAGAGATATGTACTTGGGATAGTGGAGATGAGATGGGGAATGCTAAGGTGATTTGGGCGAAACGGAGTGTTTTTTTTTAACTCAAGAGGAATATTGATATGGAGGCAAGGAGGGTAGTGTTGGAGAAGTAATGATGCTGATTTGGGCTAGTGCAATGGTCAGGGGGATATCGATGTGCACTTGGAAGGAAAAGTGGCGGAGCTAGTGATTTGAGGGCCCTGATGCAAAAAAAATGGAGCACATCCATTTACACATGTTATTATAGTATGATATATATATATTATATCCATTCATACACACACAATCCCTCATACACCTAGGTTCCTTGGTCCGCATATAACTTAGTCATAGTGTATATATATTTGTGTGTGTATATATCACATCAGTTTGCTCACATACATTAACACACTCTATTATAATATAAGTCACAGTCACATCCCTCCCACCCGTCTGCTCCTCACACTGACTCCACCTGCTCATGAGCCCTGGGGTGTGCTCTGGGCTCCAGTTATCTACTCTGTGGCCTGACCTCACGGTAGCTCCGCTAACAAGATACCCAGACACTGTATGAACTGATAAAGTGCCCGGCTACACACACAGCATGGAGCAATGTGACCTGTGCTGCTATATAAATATATGTATATATATATATATATATATATATGACTCTGGGATGGAGAGAGGAGAGGGGGGTAGAGAAGAAAAGGACCAGGAATGTGCCGTTTGGAGATGTGGTGCGGTGATGGAGGGGAGGCCACATGTGAGCAGAGGGAGGCACCAAACCTTCTTTCCCCCTTTGCAGGGTCGCCTTAGCCCCTCCCCTGTCCCCACCCAAACTTCCTACACTAGAGCTACAGATTAAAAAAACTTTACTAATCTAATATATACACTAAAATGGCAGAACACCAGGGCCCACCTAAAGTTGAGGGCCCGCACCTGCTGCACCGGCCGTAGCTTAGCCCCTGGGATGGGAGTTGATGTGGATGGAAAGGAAGAAAGCTCATGGGCTGAGGATGGATATAGACTTGGGATGGGGAATACTGGGTGAAATCATGGGGGCAGGAACTGGGGAGATGGGGGGACAAATCAACCCCAGATTTTTCTATGTTTGCATATATGTATATATAAGCTGTTTTAAGGCATGTGTATACAATTAGCTGTATGTATATTGATATACACTTAGGCAGAGATGTGATGATGATGAAGTGGTGATTTGATGGGGGATGTTGATATGATATGGGGATCTGGCCCAGTGGGGCACAGTAATATTATTGGTTACGGAGTGGATTGATATAGATTGTTGATATTAAAGGTTAATGTATTCTGGGGGAAGAGTAACGCAACATGGTATGAATTGGAGGGTAAAATTGAGGCAAACTGGGGCCTTTCAATGGAATTATTTATTTAAGGTACATCAAACTAATATTACTGACATGGAAGCACACTTTATATATGACACAATGTCCAAAAAACACCTATTTGTAGAATGGCACTTTTGGTTGTGCTTAGTTTAAATATATATATATATATATATATATATATATATATATATATATATATATATGTGTATTTAAAGAAGTGAAAGCAAGGGGCAGAGAATGAAAAATGGCAAGAATGGAAGAAGAAGGCAAAGGGGGCAGGAGAAAACAGAGTATGATGTTAATTTGTACAAGGACTTAGGAGAGTTAGGTGAAGATGAGTGGATATGAACTGGGGCCAAGAGGGGAGGCTGTTTGGAATAGCAAATAATATCCCTTTGGTAGAGGAAGTGGAATTTTGATGAGAAGTAGAGAAGGGTGAGCACTGACAAAGTGGAGAGGGTGAGCACTGACAAAGTGGAGCGGGTGAGCACTGACAAAGTGGAGAGGGTGAGCACTGACAAAGTGGAGAGGGTGAGCACTGACAAAGTGGAGAGGGTGAGCACTGACAAAGTGGAGAGGGTGAGCACTGACAAAGTGGAGCGGGTGAGCACTGACAAAGTGGAGAGGGTGAGCACTGACAAAGTGGAGAGGGTGAGCACTGACAAAGTGGAGAGGGTGAGCATTGATAAAGTGGAGAGGTTGAGCACTGATAAAGTGGAGAGGGTGAGCACTGATAAAGTGGAGAGGGTGAGCACTGATAAAGTGGAGAGGGTGAGGACTGATAAAGTGGAGAGGGTGAGCACTGATAAAGTGGAGAGGGTGAGCACTGATAAAGTGGAGCGGTGAGCACTGATAAAGTGGAGAGGTTGAGCACTGATAAAGTGGAGAGGGTGAGCACTGACAAAGTGGAGAGGGTGAGCACTGATAAAGTGGAGAGGGTGAGCACTGATAAAGTGGAGAGGGTGAGCACTGACAAAGTGGAGAGGGTGAGCATTGATAAAGTGGAGAGGGTGAGCATTGATAAAGTGGAGAGGGTGAGCACTGACAAAGTGGAGAGGGTGAGCACTGATAAAGTGGAGAGGGTGAGCACTGATAAAGTGGAGCGGGTGAGCACTGATAAAGTGGAGCGGGTGAGCACTGACAAAGTGGAGAGGGTGAGCACTGATAAAGTGGAGAGGGTGAGCACTGATAAAGTGGGGAGGGTGAGCACTGATAAAGTGGGGAGGGTGAACACTGATAAAGTGGAGAGGGTGAGCACTGATAAAGTGGAGCGGGTGAGCACTGATAAAGTGGAGCGAGTGAGCACTGATAAAGTGGAGAGGGTGAGCACTGATAAAGTGGAGCGGGTGAGCACTGATAAAGTGGAGCGGGTGAGAATGCTGATGCTGTATTGATAAATGAGGCTGTTGATGTGTACTAATGGGGGTGGACATGTTGGGGTGCATTCCTTAAGCGGTATTATCGCCTGGGGCTAGTTGATTATTGATATTGATTGGTGATGGGAAATATTGATGTTGTTAGAAGGTGAAGTTGAACACAGCTATGGTCCAGGTAATGCTGAGTTTACTGAAAGGGAAAACTGATGCAAACTGTAGGGATAAGGACAATTGTTGAGTCCATCATGGACATAAAATTCATAACATAATATAGCATTGAACAAATCACCACCTCTTTACAGATGAGCACCTTTAATCGTGTTTTGAAACAATACATACATATATATAAAAAAATAATTATCCCAGAATGCTCTGGTTGGTTCACCTTTCTATGACTGATCACGATATACTATCCATCCCCAAAGAGATCGTACAGTTTATAAGGAGGTTTCACATTACCTTTATAAGGTATTTTACACATATATTCTGCTTCCATGACCAATTTGGGAATTGTTTTAAAGAGCAAGAAGGTTATCTGGTGTAGTTATTCACCTCCCTTTTAATATGTCAGACTAATCTTCAGGTTTACAGTCCCCTGGAGATATACATCCATTAAAACGCTCTCTCATGGTCATACTCCTGTGGTTTGTAATCTAAATATATTGTAACTTTTTGCCTTTTTTGCCAGAGGATATTTACACTTTTTAGTATTAAACTGGTTTATGTAAAGAGGGTCTATAATGAAAGAATATTTTCTTTATTCTTTTACAACTTCAGAAAGTCTTATAAATATGTAATGTTTTATGCAGTGAATTCACACTTTTGATGCCTTCGTCTCGTCAAACAGGGACCTCACCTCCTTAAGACGTACAGCAGGAGACTAGAAGAGTTTTAAACAGAAATCCAAACACTAGAATACAAAGGTTCAAAGATTTGTTGTGCTTTTGTAAAATTTTTGACGTTTTCATATTATTTATCAAATGCATTATTTATGTAAAAGTAATCTCAATCACACACAACCTGCACAAACGTATTATGGATGCCTCCAAGGACCAGTGGTGACATCAAAATATTGACTAATTAGAATAAAACATTTCAAACATATATTTTTTAATTATTAAGTGGTCCTTTAACAAATAGAAAAAGGTCCATTCTTCTATATGAATTAAAATTGGATTATGAATGCATCTGATAGAGGAGAATTAGTAGTGTATGAAAACATTTTTTTAATGAAAAAAAGTCCCAAAATAAACTTTGTAAGTTTGTAAGTTTCTTCAGTTTTCTGGCAGTTGATTTTGTAAAAGAACGCCAAGCTAAATTAGCATAAAATTCCTAATTGTATGCTACAACATTGTTGCAATGTCTGGGAATTCAGTCACTGCAGCAAAGCATCATGGGACGTGTTATTTTGTTCCTGCCATAAGGAAGC
>CM050165.1:19489388-19596888 GCA_027410445.1 Discoglossus pictus | reverse complement strand
CACTACACACCCAGTACTGCAGTGTCTTCATGAGCTGCAGGGACTATTTGTTTGATTTTAGGCATAAAACAGATCTTTTCTTAATAAAATAAAGTACATAAAAGTAATCAGATACACAGGGATATTATTATATACCTAGTAACATCCAGGAACTTTCTGTATCCCTTTAATCTTTCACTTACAGTGAACAAGCCTCCAGGTTCCCCCGCCTTAAGGGCTTGAGGACCCTTTTCGTCTTCAAGGTTCCGGTCAAAAGATCAACGGAGCTCTTCAGATCTTTCACCCCACCTTCCTGTGTATCTATTTACTTTTATGTACTTTATTTTATTAAGAAACGCTTATAAGCTCTGTTTTACTGCTTAAGTTCAAACAAATTGTCTCTGTATGGGTCTGCCCACTGCAGCGTATGCAGACCCAGCCTCTGTAGTACTATCTGTGCAGTGTCGCACACTAACCAATTAGTGACCATGTTCCAGCAACATGCTACAGAGATGTGGACCTTGATAGGCTAGTACACTGCACTACATATCCTGCTCTACTGAGTCTGTATCTGCATACACTGCAGTGGGCAGACCCATACAGGGACTATTTGATTGAATGTAGGCAGTAAAAACAGAGCTTATAAGCACTTCCTAATAAAAGTAAATAGATACCCAGGGATGTTATATACCTGGTAACACCCAGGAACCTTCCATATTCCTTTATATGCAGAGTATGGAAACTACAAATACACTCAATTTCTTCTCAGTCCTCATTTTGCTCAAAATCTACATATTTTGCATTGATACTGAGCCGAGAAAAACAGGTCATCCAGAAAAGATAGAAGCTGAACGTCTTGGAACGGATCCATTAATCAATAGATAATATAAAGCAGAATGGCCGGCCATTGTGCGGCTTCACGTGGTGATTTCACAGAACACTTTCTGGCCGTTACACTCATGTCTAATAGATACTTATTGGGCTCTGCCAAGGACGACTTTCCAAGATCTACAGTACTTGCAGACACTCAACCCCCAGACATTTGTCAAACGTACAATGGAGCCAAAATTGCACCACTGGAAAATGTCCAAGGAGTTTTGTCTGAAATATCCTACAAAGATCGAGGGAGAGAGACGTCTTTCAGCTGAAAACACACAGAAAGAGTCCAAAATCTGAAATCTACATTTAAAGGTATCCGGAAGTTTCCCTGTTTTTCCCATTTTCTTATCTAGCAGATGCTGCTTATATCAGACACACATGACATTAAATGACAGATTTGGTTTCCACACCCCCAGAGGTACTTACATATCCACTTGGTACCCACCATTGGAAAACTGCATTCAAGTACATTTGTAACTCTATACTAACCTTCACACCAGCAGCTGCACAGTGTAGAAATTCAAAGCAAAGCCCAAAGCTGCTTCCTTCCTTCCTTGTGGTGAGAAGAACTACATCCCATGATGCTTTGCTGCAGAGACTGATCCCTAGATATTGCTTCTGATTGTCCAAAAATAATTATGAATTGTATGATAACCTAAAATTCACTTCCAGCAAATAGAAGAAAATGTACTACCTTCATTTATTTATGTTTATTTTTCATGCAAAAAATGTTTTCTTACACTACTGATGCATTCATAATGTATGAAACTTCTATATCGCTTTAAGAATAAATATTTTTGCAAATCATCTGAAAAAATATGGTAAAGGTTGAAACGTTGATGTTGCTGTTTTATATCTATAAATGAGTCACATTGCTGTTCCCTCTGCGTCTACATGTTATCCATTACTGATTAGCATTATCACTAAGGGTTCCCTGGTGGTCCAGTGGTTAGGATTCGGTGCTTTTACCACTGTGACTTGGGTTCAATTCCAGTCAGGGAACCAAGAGGTCACACCACCCTGAAGTCATGCAGGGCTGGGCCTTGTCAGTACTTGCATGGGAGACCTCCTAGGAATACCAGGACATATTCTGTGGCCCACTGGAGAAGGAACTGGCTATTTCTGCCATAAATAACAAGTGGATCAGCATGGTGTATGGAGGCCCTGTGATCACAGAGAGATGGACAGGACATTGGTGTCTTCGCACTAGTACATGCTCATAGTGATTTAAACAATTGCATTTAATGCTGAAAGACTGTGTTCTGTTCTTGCTTTGGAGGATCCAAATATGATATTATTTAAAAGTGTTGGTAATAATAATGTATCATTCAGTCCTTCTGGCCCACCAACAAACCAAGATTATAATCTTTTGTTAATGATAGATAATTGCTGGTCATTACTGATTAGCCCCTGAAGCATGGAAACCAATACCTTGAGCCCAGTCACTTAGGTCTAAACAATTTTATTGTTTGTGACTGCACTCAGGATTATGGACCTTGTGCCTCAGTGGCTAATAATTAATCAACGGCAATGATCTCTCATTTAAAAAAAAAAAAAAATGTGGGTGGATCAGAAATGTTAATTTACCATAGGGAAATATAATATTTTTAGAAGATTAATTTGATAGGGTAATTGTTATCTTCTATAATTTTAATGTTCAGATAGGAGGATCCGGGTGCGCAGTTTGGGGGGCAATATAAAGAAGAAAGGAAAATACCCATTTATCCATTTTATCATCAGATAATTTTATTGTTTCAGTACTTTTGATATTTTAATTAAGACCTGCCGTGTAATTACATTATATACAGAATTTAAATGACCATTGTAATGCCATATCAATATTATGAGGTTGCTTTAATTGCGTGGGTTATTCAGTCCTTCAGTCGTGTCTGACTCTTAGTGACCATATGGACGCAGCATGCCAGGCACATCTCTCTGTGTTTTTGGTTGTGTTTAGCCATATGGTTTTCTTGGCAAAGATACTGGAGTGGGTTGCCAGTTCCTTCTCTAGTGGACCGCAATTTGTCTGATCTCTCTGCTATGCATTGAGGTACGCAAGCCCCTTCACCACAACAAGGTAATGATCCAGAAGGGGTTTCTTTAATTAGACAGTAATAATTAATACAATTCATATTCAGTTATCAAAATAAACATTTTTCAATATTAAACTTTGTGCCAAATTCTGGTCTTCGCCCACTATACGGTCAATGGGGTGGGGTGGCTTTGTCTACCAGGCTGTGCTAAATTTTCATTTACAAAGTTCTATCAACATAATGGCCTTGATAGGCTGGAAACTTGCTGTGTTAAAGTGGTTTCCACTGGCAACAAGCTCTTGTTGGGGAGTCACCAATGACTGATTGTCTGGTCAGATTCTTCTCTCAGCCAAACCTCATCTTCACCTTGATGACCTTATCAGGGAGGAGACAAATAGACCGACTGATATTTGAATACTGAAAGTTGCGTTTCTGTAATATGAACATTAATAATGATCAATTTATAACTAAAATATTACAGTTGTCCTTTATATTAGATCCACCATGAATGTCCATGAATATGACCATAATGTGTCTAATTAGTAGATCATAACACCCCAATTAGGAGTTTATAGATGTCAAAAACAGTGAGTAAATCTAAATAAGTAGCCCATAAGAGATCATCTGACATTTAAACTACTGCCTAATATCTCAAACAGAATATATAAAATGAGTAAACCCAATCTGTACCAGAAATGTGTATTTATAAATGTATATCAAAGTTGGAAATGGATTCAGATTCTTAATGATATAATTAAAGTGGCAGTAAAAGTTGTGAAAAAAGGCATAAATATGACACATTCCATTAAGTAACTATAATCAAGCAAAATGTTATTTGCTACTTATGTCAAAGTGTAAGAAATGTAATTTAGATTGTGAATGCAAGTATATAACAAGATGTCGTTAGGACGAGCACTAGGCAAACAAGGCAATTGCCTAAGGGTTTCCTGGTGGTCCAGTGGTTAGGAGTCAGTGCTTCCACCTGGGTTTGATTCCAAGTCGGTGAACCAAGAGGTCACACTGCCCTGGAGTTGAGCAGGATTGGGCCTGGTCAGTACTGGGATGGGAGACCACCTAGGGATACCAGGAGCGGTATGCTGTGGCCAACTGCAGGAGGAGCAGGCAACCCCCTCCAGTATATCTACCATGAATACCAAGTGGACATAGAGCTGCAAGTATATAACAAGATGTCATTAGGACGAGCACTAGGCAAACAAGGCAATTGCCTAAGGGTTTCCTGGTGGTCCAGTGGTTAGGAGTCAGTGCTTCCACCTGGGTTTGATTCCAAGTCGGTGAACCAAGAGGTCACACTGCCCTGGAGTTGAGCAGGATTGGGCCTGGTCAGTACTGGGATGGGAGACCACCTAGGGATACCAGGAGCGGTATGCTGTGGCCAACTACAGGAGGAGCAGGCAACCCCCTCCAGTATATCTACCATGAATACCAAGTGGACATAGAGCTGTTTTAGTGTGTCACTGTCCATGAGGTCATGGAGAGTTGGAAATGACTGCAAAATCATATATTGTTGAAGTCGAGCTTGTAGGATCTTAAGCATTACCTGGCTGGCATGTGACATGAGTGCCATTGTTCAGTAATTGACACACTGTTTGGCACTGCCATTTTTGGGATTGGGATTCCAATCTATTAACCACTTTTGAGTTTTCCAAATGTGTTGGCATAAGAGAAGTAAGACTTTCACAGCATCATCTTCTAGGAATTTGAATAGTTCAGATGGGATTCCATCACCTCCTTCAGCCTTAATATCGGCAAGACATGCTAGGGCCCATCACACTTCACTCTCCAACATGTCTGGCATCAGCTAATTGGACAAACTATTGAGGTCTCACTGCTGTTAGGATCCTCCCTGTATAGATCTTGAGTGTATTCCTGCCACCTCTTCTTTATCTGATCTGCTTCTGTTAGGTACTTGTCATTTTTGTCTTTTATCACGCCCACCTTGGCATGAAAGGTTCCCATGAGTTCCCAATTTTCTTGAAGAGATCTCTTGACTTACCCATTCGGTTATCTTCTTCTGTCTCTTTCATATAGAATGTCTCCTTGTCTCTTCTTGCTGTGCTCTGGAATTCTGCCTTCAGTTGGACAAATCTTTTCTTATCTCCACCACCTTTCCATTTCCTTCTTTCCTGGGCTACTTTCAAACCCTCATCAGATAGCCAGTTTCCATTCTTTGTTTGCTTTCATTTGGGGATGTTTCTTTCTTGATGTTTTCTTGACTTCTGTCCAAAGTTCTTCAGGTATTCTATCTTCCATGCCTAGTCTTATTATTTGTTTCATATCCCTTTATTCTGATGATTTTCCCTCTTTTCCGGAGTTTAATTCTGAACTTTGCCATAAGAAGCTCATGGTCGGAGTCACGGCTCCAGGTCTTGTTACATATTAAGCTCACTGCAGCACACGCATGTGATTTGTTAGTCCTACAGGTATTGGTGGAGCAAGATGGTGGGGGCAAGAGATCTGAGATGCAGCTTCTGCCCCCAGGGGCTAAGCAGTTTGTACCTGGGGTCACCAGAAATGTAAATCTGACTCTGCTTTTACACCCCGCAGAATTTATTTGACAATATGCCTTTCGGAGTTGTTTTTCTGAGCTTTGAATTAATATATTGGGTTATCAAATAATGTGAAACGCGCTACAGAAATGGCATTGTCCTCTTTACCGATACCAAATAAGTTTAAATGATGAAAAAGACACAACCGTGTTATATATTCAGGAAAAATAATACTCCCTAATCTATTGCATATTGTTTTGTCATTTACTGAACTCTCATTTTGCTTTTTTACAGTTCAAGTGTTATTTAGTTGTGATTTATGTTTTTAATAATAATGGCTTTTAACAATATCTCCTGGCCACTGAATAATAAAAAATTGTCAGTATAACGATGTTCTTAAACTGTCACAACCCGTGCTGGGTACATTTCTTTTCTGTCAAAATATATAAGGAAAATAAAAAAGCCTACAACATGTAACAAAACAGAGTTAGTTTCTAATCCATTTAAAGGGCCACTATGTGAAATATAATATATATTTACTCAAATCTAATGCGCACCTTTTTCATAGAAAATCGGGTCCCAAATTTCGGGTGCGCATTAGATTTGATGGCAAAAAGGAAAGCACATGACATACCACAACACCACCATCCCTTGCTTCCCGTCTCTCCAGGGTTGGTGACCCCCGGGAAGAAGGGGCACCCAGAGAGCCCCAGCACAGTGGCACAAAGAGCCTTGCACCCAGAGAGCCCCAGCACAGTGGCACAAAGAGCCTTGCACCCAGAGAGCCCCAGCAGATTGGCACAAAGAGCCTTGCACCCAGAGAGCCCCAGCACAATGGCACACAGAGCCTGGCACCCAGAGAGCCCCAGCACAGTAGCACACAAAGCCTGGCACTCAGAGAGCCCCAGCACAGTAGCACACAGAGCCTGGCACTTAGAGAGCCCCAGCACAATGGCACACAGAGCCTGGCACCCAGAGAGCCCCAGCACAGTAGCACACAAAGCCTGGCACTCAGAGAGCCCCAGCACAGTAGCACACAGAGCCTGGCACTTAGAGAGCCCCAGCACAGTAGCACACAGAGCCTGGCACTTAGAGAGCCCCAGCACAGTAGCACACAGAGCCTGGCACTCAGAGAGCCCCAGCACAGTAGCACACAGAGCCTGGCACTTAGAGAGCCCCAGCACAGTAGCACACAGAGCCTGGCACCCAGAGAGCCCCAGTACAGTAGCACACAGCCTGGCACCCAGACAGCCCCAGCACAGTGGCACACAGAGCCTGGCACCGAGATAGCCCACACACAGTGGCACACAGTTCCTATCACCCAGAGAGCCCCAGCACAGTGGCACACAGAGCCTGGCACCCAGAGAGCCCCAGCACAATGGCACACAGAGCCTGGCACCAAGAGAGCCCCAGCACAGTGGCACACAGAACCTGGCACCCAGAGAGCCCCAGCACAGTGGCACAGAGAGCCCCAGTACAGTGGCACACAGAGCCTGGCACCCAGAGAGCCCCAGCACAATGGCACACAGAGCCTGGCACCCAGAGAGCCCCAGCACAGTGGCATACAGAACCTGGCACCCAGAGAGCCCCAGCACAATGGCACACAGAGCCTGGCACCCAGAGAGCCCCAGCACAGTGGCACACAGAGCCTGGCACCCATAGAGCCACAGCACAGTGGCACACAGAGCCTGGCACCCAGAGAGCCCCAGCACAGTAACACACAGAGCCTGGCACCCAGAGAGCCCCAGCACAGTGGTATAAGTTGGTAACATAAACCGACTGTTCGATACTTCTTGTACAAACGCCAATTGTGCATTATATTTGCTAACATATGTGTTCCAAATTTGGGGTGCGCATTAAATTCGATGGCGCACTAGATTCGTGTATATTTCTATGGCTGAAAAATTTGAGTCTGAGAGCATAATTAGTCAGAAAGAAATATCATCAAGCTCATTTTTATTTTTATTGTGGTAACAAATCTGGAGGACAAGTGTGTGAGCCTGAGGCTGATTAGAGGCATTTGTCCAATCCAGTACTGAGGGTGCTAAAAACTCTATTACATTACAATGGGGCTGCATCTGTGAAAAGGCCTGGACAGGATGTTGAAGAGTTAGTTGCAGCCCAGCGAGAGAGAGTGTTGCAGGTGGGCCAGAGAGAGTTTTGCAAGAGGGGCCAGAGGGAGTGTTGCAGCCCAGAGAGAGTGCTGCAGTGTAAAAGCTGATAGCCAGTCACTGTGCAAAGTCAAAGAAAATGCAGTGTGAGTGCTAATGCACAAGCTGCAGAGTAAAAGAGAGTAAAGTAGTCTGCAGCGTGGAAGCAGAAAGCCATCCGCTGACAAAGATAAAATGAGACTTTTTGGAAAATACACGCCAGTGACTTATAGTAAAGTATTAGATTGATCACTATTTTTTGCTACATCCAGGCTTAGTTGGATGGAAGCCCTATTTGGTAAGGGAATTATGTTTACAGTAAAGTTTGCACTCTGACAGAGCTAGGCCTGTTTATTTTATGCTTCTGTTTTTGTTATGGTATTATGTATTACTGGCAATAAAATTGGGAAAAAAATGCATTGAATCCTCCTTGGGATGGTGTTCATTAATAAATGTCAGAAACACAGCCACAACTTAAAAAGAGAAGGGCAATTTGTCCCAGTGTTAATACCCCTTCTGGTTCCTAAAGGCATCTATGATAGTTTTGTGAAGGCTAAATGTGTGAGAAGAGCATTACTTTGTTACAGGAGCAGGGCTTGCAGTTAACCTTGGAAGGGGATAGGTGTCAAATTGTAAAAGTTTCAAGAATAAACAATCCCCGCTCCCTTCTCCTTCTTCTTTCCCCACCTACTCCTCTTTCCAGCATTCAGAAGATAGGTACATGACCTGTCAGGAAGTGCCGTAGAGAGACAAAATGGAAATATAAACACAAACAAGATCTACAAAAATTTACATTTTCTATAAGAGTTGTATTTGCTCATTACTTACTCATTACTATTACATAGCTGCTAATGTTGTCTGTTGTTGTTCAGTTGTTTCCTACTCTCCGTGACCTTATGGACCACAGCACCCCAGGCACAACTGTCAGCCATTGCCTTTCTGAGCTCCCTCCAGCTTATAAGTATTGCTTCAATTACCTCATCTCACCATCTCCGCCCCTTCTTTGTGTCATTTCAATCTTTTCCACCCTCAGTGTCTTCTCTAAGGAATCCTGTCTTCTCATGAAATGGCCAAAATATTTGAGCTTCATCCTCATGACCAAACTTTCCAATGACCAGTTTGTCTTCGCTTCATGCAGTATTGGTTGATTTGAAGTCCAAAGAACTCTAATCAGTGTTCTCCAGCACCACAATTCAAAGGCATCATGTAACGGTGTAATGCCTGTTATTCCCAATAAACAACAAATAAATGGCTTTTCCAAATATTATTTTTTTCTCAAGTGAGAACTGACTTTCCATGTCAGTTATACAATATAACAAACCAGTGGTGGAGCAAGTGAATGGAGGACGCCCCTGGGGAGGAGAACACATTTTAATCTGTTGGTCCCCCTTTGGGGCACCCCTACGGTGGCAATTCATTATATATATAATTATATATCATGGACATGCTTGAATTCCTTTACTCTTTGTGTCCCTGACATTTTTGCAAGAAGGCTTTGTCACTTATCTACCGCCCTTTCTTAAAGTCAGCTAATTGTTCTGAGAAATGTGACGATAAAAAAATACATTATTGACACATAGTGATAAGTCATCTTCACCAAAGAGCTTACAATCTAGAGAAGATGATTGGGTGAGACAGATATATGGTGGACAGAGATCGAGTCTGCAAGCTGTGTTCATGGGGGGACTATATGGCTGTGGGTGGGTTACAGTGGAGTGGGTGGTATATATTGAGGGTGTAGTGCCTAGATTTAGTGCAGGGAGGTAACTTGGTCCTACAAGTACAGCCAACAGTCCAGGATTTTGATATATTTCTCTGCTTAAATCACGATGGATCAATCACGATAATTGTAAGTGAGTAACAGACAGAGCACGAGTACGCAAACAGAGAAATCAGAAACCCTGGACTGTTGGCAGCCCTCCTAGGATAGAGTACTGAGATCTGCCTCTTAGAGAGGGATTAACCCCATTGGCACCACTTGGTGTAGGTGAGATCTTATTGGAAAAAGATGGAGACAGCTTTATTAGATATGAAAAAGTAATAAGAATGTAAGTAAGAATATTAATTAACTTCAAGTTATCCGACTTCAGACACTACATTGACACTCACTTTTCTGTTTATCCGCCCTGAAGACATTCAGGTAGAACTTCATTTCCAGAGAGACGAAAAGCAACCCCAGGAAGTCAATTATATTTTTAAGTTCTTTGTCTTTTGTCCGGCAACTATAAATTGTATAAAGGTAATATGCGCCCGCTCTGTAGGTATTCAGTGCTTCCCCGCAGGTAGATTTCCAGTCAACATCCTGTCATGTTGGATTCCTCGGTTAAATTGCTTCCCAAGGGGCTTTTACAAATCTGCATAATCAACTCCAACCATCGTCTTCACTTTCAATCTCTGCCATGTTGCTGAACAACTGAATCTCTATAACCCAAAACCTTCTCCGCTGAGATAAAAATATTGAACAGAGAGTGAACAAGCCTTAGGAGTATGTGCAATGTATGAAATTATCTTTGCAAAATACTAATGATACAGATCTATTGGGAATGAGGATAGTTGATAGTTTTCGAATAAATTAAATTATTTTGGAACTGTAAAGAACTGTAATGCATATAAAGAGAGGTGATTGAACAAATGGTCATAAAATAAGTTTTGTAAGAAATTACTAATGTAAAAAAGTGCCCCATGTTTGAAGAACTAGTCTTAATAAAGGCAAAATGGTTTCAAAACATAAAAATAAAATAAATACAGCTTTTATGGATCCTATTTATCCTACTGAAGCTTGTATCCCTTTCTGGATCCAGTTGTTCATATTCATGGGTGTAGGAACCCAAAAAAATCTGTGGGGGCAACTCTACTTCCAGGACAGGAAGCAGGGGCGGATATACCGCTGGTACACTCTGTGCAATGCACTGGGGCCCTATTGCGGCAGTGCCCCCTCAAAACATTTTTTTAAATTTCTTTATTTAAATTCTCAATGCCCACGGCCCCCCAATATAATAAAAAAAATGTATATATATTGTTGTTTAGTCATTTAATTGTGTCTGACTCTCCATGACCCTATGGACTACAGCACTCCAAGCATATATCTCTGGTTGTGTTTGTCCATAAGGTTATGTTAGCAATGGTATCTTGCTTACATGGTATAGCTCACAGCTTCATTGAAGTATACAAGCCCCTTCACTTCGACAAGGTAGCAATCCGGACGAATATACATTTATATTTATATATTTATAATATATGCTTATATGCCAAATTATATATATATATATATATATATATATATATATATATATATATATATAATAAAAAAATTAAATAAAAATAAAAAATATATTTATATATAAATGATTGGTCAAAGCTTTCATGGGAAAAACATACTGCTCCTCTATATTTTTAATCTGGGGGGGGTATTTGTCACCCCCCCCCAGTTCCTATGCCCCTGTTCATATTCTATTGTAACAGCCTCTTCAATGGAGCTCATGAAGACCTTAACCCTTTGTGTTGATAAATCAAGTTAACAAACCAACTAATGGTCTCCCACTGTGAAACAGACTTGCATTAAACAAGGTAATAAATGAAAAGCTGAAATGTTCTATTTTGCTAATTATAAAAGTCATGAATTGTGTTTTTTCAAATTGCTGCTAAATTGATTGAGCTATAAGCATCTTTAGTTAGGGTTTTTAGACTGCTGTATCAACCTCTGATACAAAATGAGCTACATTGGTCAATGGCATTTATTAGTGAGGAAGAACTGCATTTCCCATATTAGATACAGTATATTGTTATATAGATATATACAAAATAGTTAAATGTTACTTTGCATTGCATGACAACATTTGATTAACTCATACCTCTATTATTCATACCTCTATATAGAGAGATACCACAACACCTGCCTTTGATATATATGGCTGGCTTTATATTAAATCCACTTTCTTTTATATTTGCATTTAGGATGACACAAGTGAACTAAAAGAGGCTGCCCTCTCAGTGGGTTATTCAAATGACCCTTGGGGCTTAGCCTCTCTAAGGGGGCTCCAGACGTGGCTCACCATTTCTTAGTGAGTTCAGCTGCACCTCACTGATGAGGCCCAATAACAGATGAAACGCGTCTGGGGTTTGCTGTTTCTCCTGTTGAGGGTAGAATTGCCTGGTATTTCGGGGCTGGGTCACTCTAGTGAGTGGGACCAGACTGATATACTACAGGATATTTCTCCTGTAAACCTTCATAAATCAAAACTTTTAGGTTATTAAAGGGATTTGGAAGGTTTCTAGATTTTATTAGGTATAATATCTATTTACTTTTCCGTACATTATTATATTAAGAAGTGCTTATAAGCTCTCAATTTACTGTGTAAAATCAAACAAATAGTCCCTGTATGGGTCTGCCACCTGCAGCTCATGAAAACACAGACTCTCCTTTACTGACATACTCTGTTATACTAACCAATCAGTGACCATCCCTTAGTAACATTCTGACACATGCTGCGGAGACTTGTTCCCTGATAGGCTAGGACACTACACTGCACATCCAACACTAGAGTCTATGACTGCATAAGCTGCTTACAGGGACTATTTGCTAGGTTTTAGGTAGTAGAAATAGAGCGTATAAGCACTTCTTAAAAATAAAAAGTACATAAAAGAAAATAAATACTATTATATTATTATATTATATTATATTGTATTTTTATATATTACTAGCAACTTGCCCATCAAAAATGACGGGGCAATAAGATTTGAAGCCATGGGAATGCTGTTTGACACATAATTGAAACCGTTTTGTACTGTGAAAACCTTCGGCGCTCATTGCGAGGCTCTCCTGTCGTGTACTTTTGGTCCTCTGAGAGAGATATATATTTATATGTACATTTAGTTATGTAATAATGAAGGATTTCTTAAATCAATTAGTATACTTTAATTATTTATAATTGATATATGCAGCGAGCAATAGGCTGAAGAGCTAACAATCTGTATTTTGCGTCTGCATAGAATATACATTGTGAGTGTTAGTGCCCGGCTTATAAAGTGTAATGAATGTTTGAAGTGTGGATTATAAATATGCTGCGTGTGCAAGGTAAAGCCGTTGGTTTATTGTGTAAAGCGGCATTGTATAGTCGTAATGTTATTAATGTGGTACGAGTCTCGTGAGCATTTTCCGGCTTTTGTAATAGTGTATCTTGTAGGTCGTAGTGTGATGTGTAAAGCGCTACGCATTTTGCAGTGTTTTGCACGATCAGGGGTCGTGTAGCCTCATTTAAAAAAAAAAAATTGCCGCCCATTTATTTCCTCGCTTAGGCAATTTTCGAGTGGCGAAAATCTTCAAAATCGAGTTCAATTTGCGTCCCCCCTCATTCACAGACGTCCTGGCTGTTGCCCCGTGCTGTCTGTGATGTCTTTGTAATTTTTTGGGGTGTATTTAGTTTTTCATGTTTTTTGCTTCTTGTTGTTCGGCCGCTAATCTCGTAAATTTTTGCGTCTTGTATTTTAACGGCTCACCTCGCAGTGATGAGCGCCTTTGGCACACATCGGCTCAGTGCTACAGTTTAACAGCTCGCCTCGCCTTTTGCGCTCATCGGCTAAGTCCTATGCGTTAACGGCTCGCTTCGCGAGGCTTGCAAACAACGAGCGCCTATGGCGCTCATCGCCTAATTCTTACGCGCCTCGCGAAGCGTAACAACGTCTCGCAGTTTGACAACTATTATATGTGATATTATTTACCTAGTAATATCAAGGAACTTTCCATATGCCTTTAAATATAGCTGTACAAAGTGCGCGCATTTCTCCCCCTATCCGTTTTTCTTGTAATATTATTGTTTATCCAAGTGCAGAAGCTATAAATGGGTACCATAAAATTGTTACTTATTAATACTCACCTTATATAAATGTATAATATGATTTGTTTACTTTATATTCTAGAATAGCTGGGTTGTATATTAGAACCAGGTATGTTACTGAATCCAGCAGACTTCATTATATTGATCTGTCGTCTTATACTTCACTGAACATGCCCATCTGGAGTTAAAGATATCAGTGCTTAAAATGGCTAAATTAACTATAACATATTGCAAATAAAATCAATTTTGGGCACACAAATAGTTTTCTTACGATTTACATAAAATTGGGAAATGGATTAATTTTTAATCACTAAAATATATTTTTAAATGCGTGTCTAAAAGGAAAAAATATGGGTTTAATCACTGAGTTGTGAAATTCATCTTATTTTAGATTCCTGTACTTTACATATAGTTTAGTAAAACTATCAGGTGGTTGAACTGATGTAGTAATTATGGATTCACTGATTAACATGAGTGAAGGATTTTTCTCCATGTGACATGATTACAGCACCTGAAATAGATGTTTATATAGGATAAAACTAGGTGTGAAGCAGTGGGGGTGTCGCATCCCACAGAGTAGAAATATTTAAATTCTGAATAACATCTAACTAGATGACGTCACCCAAAAATAGTCATCGGAGCTGATTGCGACCGTACAGTTTGACAAAAAATTGAGCCTTTACCAAAAATAAATTGAAGCCCATTCATTGTTGAATCTAATCTAGTTTATCAGAAAATGACACACACTGTTTCCTTGCACCTTCTCCTTCCTATTAACATCCAGCCTTTCCCTCAGGCTCTTCTTCTCAACTTGCCCACATCATGTCTCCAGCATAACCATCTCACCTTCCATGCTATCCTCTTTTATGCTCCCATGAGCTACTTCTCCAGTCAGTATCTCCTCCCTCTTCTAAAGCTCACAAGCAGAAACACTTCTGCAAGTACCATTCCCATCTCCTCTCTCCTTCTTCAACTGACCTCTGGAGATATATCTCCCAACTCAGACCTCTCAACTAACATTCCCATCTGCAGGTTATATTATCTGACCACTAGGGGCAGTTCCCTAACCTCTCCCACTAAATGAAATGCCTTACTAACTTTGCACACCTTCCTACCTAAGTAACTTTCACTTTCTTTATGACCCTAGCTTTTCCTTATCTGTTATTCTTGTTCAAGTTTCTGCCTGTTCCATTCCCCTTACATTGTAAGTAGTGAGTTTCCAATCTTGTAGGGTACTTTGAAAAAAGCACTTAATACAAAGATTCTAAATTCAAAACAGCGCCCTACATTTTCTGCATTTTATCCCCTGTTGTCTCTTTACAAATAAAAGTTAATAATAATAATAATAATAATAGTTGAGGTTGAGAAAAGGAATAATGTTTTTTAAACATCTCTGGAACAGGCATTACTGTTGTGCATTTGGGGAATCTAAGGAAATGCAGATGTGCGCGAATATGTATCAACTGCTCATGCGCGGCAAAGTCACTCATGTGCAGTGAATACATATTTGTGTGCATGGGAGAGAGGGAGGTAGAGAGAAGGCAGGAGGGAGAGAGAGAGGGAGGTTGGCAGAGAGGGATGGGAGAAGAGAGGGAGGGACATAGAGAGAGGGGAGACAGAGAGAATAGGGGAGGCAGAGAGAGAGGGAGGGAGAGAGGGAGGAAGGCAGAGATAGAGGAGGGAGGGAGAAACAGAGGAAGGGAGGCAGACAGGAAAAGAGGGAGAGGGAGTAAGAGAGAGAGGGAGAGGGGGAGGGAGGCAGAGAGAGAGAAGGGAGAAAGAGAGGGAGGGAAGCAGAGAGGGAGTAAGAGAGAGGGAGGAATGTAGAGAAAGAGGAGGGAGAGAGAGGGAAGGAAGGAGAGAGGGGCAGAGGCAGGGAGGGAAAGAGGACAGGGAGAGATAGAGGGAGGGAAGGAGAGAGACAAAGGAAGTGATGGGGTTGCAGAGAAGAGAAGGAGAGAGGAGGAAGAGAGACAGAGAGCACACAGCGCAAAGAGAGGGCACAAAGCAGACAGAGGGCACAGACAGAGAGAAGGGGCACAGAGAGAGACAGAGAGCATGTAGAGAGAGCGCTCACACACAAAGAGATGGTGCACAGACAGAGAGAAGGCACAGAGAGTAAGAGAGGGCGCACTGAGAGAGCGACAGCTCAGAGAGACAGAGGGCACATAGAGAGAGCGTGCACATAAAAAGAGAAGGCTCACAGAGAGAAGGCACAGAGAGACTGAGAGGGCACACAAGGAGAGACAGCACAGAGAGAGACAGAACAGACAATTGAACATAATATATGATACCGTCATTTATGATAGACAAGTTATAAGTATATATATATATATATATATATATATATATATATATATAATATATACTGTATACATATATATATATATATATATATATATATATATACAAGCTCAGTGCAGATTCTCTATGGTTGCACCAGCTTGGACAGAGGTAAGTTCGGTCCAGGAGAGCCACACACAGGGCAGTATTTGAGGATATCCCTGCTGCATATAGGACTATAATTTCTTCATTCATACTGATGACTCCCCTGTGCACAGAAAGGAAATTGTCAAATCCTGGCCTGTGTGTGGCCCTCCATCCCTGAAATTGCCCACCCCTAAACTAGGACATCCCAAAACCATAGTATATTTTTTCTTAAATGAACATACGCTCAGCCTGATATAATACAGTGCAATAGGATTTCCATGCCTTTGTAATATAAGCCGTTTGTCAGTGGCTCTGATTGTGTCCTCCCATCATATGTTTGTAATCCCATTACAGATATCGCTGAAGTGAAGTGTTTACCGTCATATAACTCTGCTGCTCAGAAACGTTCAGTGGCAGCCAAAAAATCTATTGGTCTTAAAACTCTCCTTTTCCAATCTATCACTTCTTCGTTCTTTCTTACTTTATAGGATATATTCATCATACAGTGTTATTGCCGCCGCAAAATCATCTGAAAGTGGAATTTAATTTGACACTATAAAAATCTGGCATTTTTACCATTAATCAGTGCTAGGGATGCATTTGTACAGGGGTGAAAGATGTGCCCTTTTCAACCAAAGCTTTATGTGATGAGATTTCTTTCAGAACTCGGTGAGAGAAACTCTTTAAAGTTCTCTAAGTCTCAAGATTAATAATGTATAGTAGGGCAGATAATATGGATGCAGAAGTACAGAAGAACCAGTGGTGGAGCTAATGAAAGGAGGGCCCGGTGCAAAAAATAGTTTGGGAAATATATAAGAAACTTATTTTAGACATACAAATGTGAACGGAAATGTACTATTTACTTTATGCTTCTATCGCTCTTTCCCCACCATAAGTTAAATGATTATATATATATATATTATATACACATATACTATCTCTACATAGCAGCAGTCCCTCTCAGCAGCCATTTTCAGAAGTGGGGTTGCAAAAAAAATGTTTTGCCCTGGGTGCCAACTCACTCCCCTCTTCTCTCTGGGACAGGGAAGCCCCGATTACCTAATGTGTGTGGGTGACGTTATTTGGGATTTTCTAACCCACCAAGAATAAATACCGACAGGGAAGAGTTAGCAGAAACCACCAAAGAATTACATCCAGATCCCCTAAGATGCCCACTACACAAAAAAATAATAATTATATATATACATATAAAAAAAAGCTAGACAGTACTTGCCCAGTACAGCTAATTGCCGCCCCCCCCCCCCTCGGGGAGGGCCCCGGTTCATAGAACTGCCTGAACTAGCGGTAGCTCGCCCCTGAGATGAACCATACACAGTGTATTACAGTGTATTGTGTGTGTGTATAGATGTATGCATAGCTTTGATGATGATTACCCATCTCCTCTCCTTGTCTCACCTATACCCATCTCCTCTCCTTGTCTCACCTAATAAAAGACAGATCAGTGGTGATCTAGCCAAGATCTTTGGCATCTCTCTGCTGGTGTATTCAGGTTTTTGTTGATTTAGAAAAAGTGAATTGATTTAATTAATAATATCTGTTGAAATACTGGCCTGTTGGAGGACTCATAGGATTGAGTGGTCCTCCACTGGCAGAGAATCGTATTATCCCATATCTCTGAATCCATTATCTTGCCCTGTTGGTCCCAAGATACCGGTCCTAGATGCACAATTTCAGTAAAATCTAAGTGTCACGTTGAAAGCTCTTGATAAGGGTTAAGCTTTCATAAGTTTCAGGTAGTAAAAATAAGTATGAATAACTTTTTCTTGTACACAAACAACCCTAAAGCTATGGGCATGATAACCTACTCAGAGAGCAGCCTCTTATCTCACTTGTGCCCTTCACTGTTGTCCCTGGTTGGTGCTTTGTTTCCTGGGGAAATTGACACAATATCTTGTAGTAGATCAGTCTGGTCTCAGTAGAGTGATCCAGCCTCAAAATCCCATGCAATTCCACTCTGAACAGGATAAACAGCAAATCCAAATATACTTTTTGGCCTTTATTGGTTGGTCCTCGTCGGATGTAGCTGAACTCCATAAAAGCAAAGTGAACAAGGGGTCCGGAGGTCCATGTCAGTAGTCCCCTATCACCCATATGGAGACTAAGCCCTCTGAGTGGGTTATTATGGCCTGTTTAGGTTATTTTGTTCAGTGGTGGAACTAGAGAATGGAAATAAATTAAACAAGTTGGACCCCTAACAGCACCCCTTCACCAAGACCCTTTCCCATGCTTCACCCTGCAAGGCCCCTTTTCTTAGCTACTTCTCTTACTATATTTGCTCCACTTCCCTTACCGCCTCCCTCCTTTTCTTAGCTACTTCTCTTGCCATATTTGCTCCACTTCCCTTACCGCCTCCCTCCTGCCTTCAGCGTATCTCCACTTTCCAGCAACATCCTCTTTTGGGCCCGGGGGCGCTGGTGCGGCCGATTAGATCCAGGGTGGGATGGGGAGGCCCTACACTAGACATGCACTGGGTGCCATGTGAAAATGGCTGCTGAGAGGGGCTTGCTGCTATGTAGATAGTACAAGTAAATAGTTGTAGAGGCGTATGTGACAGCTGACTGGATGAGTGACAGCGCACAATCATTTTGGGGTTCCTGAGCCAAAGCTACATCATGTAGTAAGAATGAGAATGCTTTTATTCACTGTCGAAGGTAAAAACTGTGCAATTACTCATTCTCAATCTAGTCTTCGTCAGTGTTTGCTAGTTCCAACCACTTAAACCTTCTTTCCCACCATCCCTCTGCAATACCAGGAGGAATTTACACAAGGAAAGGAGGATGGAGAGAGAAGAGTAGCATTACTATGCAATGGGCTATTTATATATGGAGTTTGCTATATGTTTATATACCTATATGGACTGTATGATTAGTGCCGTGTGGTATAGGTCTTTAACAGAGAGCAGAATAGGATAGTCTCTAGTAGAAGAACCAAATGCTTAATGGAGTTTAAGGTGTCTGAGATATGTTTACAATGAAAAAAAGACTAAATCACAGAGCTAAAACTTGGCTTGTATTAATAAACATAAAATTACAAAGAACATCATCGGTATATGACTGATAACCAGACAAAGTCTCTGATATAGAGTAGTACAGGTGCCTGCTCAGAAGAGATCATTATAGAGGCAGGAAGACACTGGGAAGAGCTGTTAATGGTTTCCAATGTCCTTTATATGTTTTGTAGAAAATTAATAAGGGAAAAACGCAAGACACACATAACTAGTTACATGGGGACCCTGCACCACAAAGGACAAGACAGACATTGTGACACACGAGGAAGTGACGACCCTGCTCCCGAGAGCTTACAGTGTAAAGGAGATGGGGAAGTGACACAGGAGGGCAAGAGTCTGATGGGCAATGATCCAATCAGCAGACAGGAAACACTGGAAGTGGTGGCCGTGTGTCCAGTATGGTTTTCCAATATATACGATTTAGGAGTTGTGAGGTTGTGTTTATTCTCCAAGGACAGTATTTGTTTCCTTGTGCAGTGGCATAACACTGACATGATGCAGAGTCTCTAATCTCAGGGATTTTGTATCACAAACACAACGTCTCCACTTTCTTCTTATGCAACTAAGATCAAAAGCCAGTAATAGTTGTCTATTTGAGTAGAGAAGAAGAGATGTAGCTGCCAGATGAACTTGTGGATATTTCCTAATTCTCTCAAGTGTTATCATGTCAATGCTTCATTCAATGTCAAAGATTGCAGAGAATATTCCAGGAAACTAAATTAATTTCCATTGGGCTTAAATGACCTGTGAGTCTTGGGTTGCAGTTCTGTAGAGAAGTGAAAAAGTTAAAGAACAATGTAGTTTTACAACATTACATTTGTTATGTTACAGAAAAGACTAATGGAAATCTAAGTCTACAAAGCCCCCCCCCCCCCACGCAGAGAACGCAGCTACACAAACAAGACAATGACTTTATCCAACTTTATCCAGTAAAGAATAATTGCATATAACAGATAAGGAATGAAAGGTCTGTGCCTAAAATCTATTTATTCAAAGAGTAATGTTAATATAGGGCTTCAGTATAATAAGATATTGACTTGCGGACTTTTAGTTCCTTCATCTTTTTAGTAATTGTGCTTTGCGACATATGATATTTATATCCATATACCAAGGTATACAAGAGACTATGGGTTAGTGTCTAGGGCAGGTTATTCATTTCCCTGGGAAGTTGACAGCTCAACTCTACGACACAGCTCTATGACACAGCTCTACGACATAACTCTACGACACAACTCTAAGACATCTCTCATTTTTTACTCGCAAGAGATTACACACACACTGAAACATGCCTGCCATGCCAATTAGAGAGAAGGTCTGGTCATATAACACTGAAGAAAAAAGTCTGCACTCGCACATAAAATAAATAGAAATACATTAATAAATACAAATAAATGAAGAAAAAATATATACACTCACCTCGCAGTCCGATCTCCTCACAGATGGAATTATTCCTCATTTATATTCATAGATTGGGTGACTTTGCAAAGATGTATTTTCCAGTATTCAATACGAATGCAGACAATTGTAAGTGGTACAATAAACACATGAGACTAATAACTAGTTACATGGGGACCCTGCACCACAAAGGACAAGACGGACATTGTGACACGCGAGGAAGTGACAACCCTGCTCCCGAGAGCTTACAGTGTAAAGGAGATGGGGAAGTGACACAGGAGGGCAAGAGTCTGATGGGCAATGATCTGGTCAGCAGGCAGGACACACTGGAAGAGGTGGCCGTGTGTCCAGTAGGGTTTTCCAATATATACGATTTAGGAGTTGTGAGGTTGTGTTCATCCTCCAAAGACAGTATTTGTTTCCTTGGGCAGTGGCATTACACTGACATAATGCAGAGTCTCTAATCTCAGGGATTGTGTATCACAAACACAACTTCTCCAACCTTCTTCTTATGCAACTAAGATCAAAAGCCAGTAATAGTTGTCTATTTGAGTAGAGAAGAGATGTAGCTGCCAGATAAACTTGTGGATATTTCCTAATTCTCAAGTGTTATCATGTCAATGCTTCATTCAATGTCAAAGATTGCAGAGAATATTCCAGGAAACTAAATTAATTTCCATTGGGCCTAAATTTCCTGTGAGTCTTGGGTTGCAGTTCTGTAGAAAGTGAAACAAGTTAAAGAACAATGTAGTTTTACAACATTACATTTGTTATGTTACAGAAAAGAAGGGTGTCTGTATCATCATAGACAAAATGTTTTAGAAAGTAAACAATTTTGTATTTTAATACATGCAGTAGTATATACCATAGGGAAAGCCACCATGTTTGTTTATTTGAATGCAGAATTAATGTGGCAATCCTTAGTGTTAAGTGCTTACAGCAGGACTAATGGAAATCTAAGTCTACAATGTCCCCCCCTCTCCGTGCAGAGAAAGCAGACACACAAACAAGACAATGACTTTATCCAGTAAAAAATAATTGCATATGATAGATAATGAATGAAAGGTCTGTGCCCAAAATCTATTTATTCAATGAGTAATGGTAATATAGGGCTTCAGTATACCTTTAAGATATTGACTTGCAGACTTTCAGTTCCTACATCTTTTTAGTAATTGTGCTTGGCGACATATGATATTTATATCCATATTATATCCATATACCAAGGTATACAAGAGACTGTGGGTTAGTGTCTAGGGCAGGTTATTCATTTCCCTGGGAAGTTGACAGCACAACTCTAAGAGACAACTCTAATACACAAATACACAACTCTAAGACACAACTCTAATACACAAATACACAACTCTAAGACACAACTCTAAGACACAACTCTAAGACACAACTCTAAGACACAACTCTAAGACACAACTCTAGGACACAACTCTAGGACACAACTCTAGGACACAACTCTAGGACACAACTCTAGGACACAACTCTAGGACACAACTCTAGGACACAACTCTAGGACACAACTCTAGGACATCTCTCACTTATTATACACTGAAACATGCCTGCCATGCCAATTATAGAGAAGGTCTGGTCATAACACTGAAGAAGTCTGTACTCGCACATAAAATAAATAAATACATTAATAAAAATAAATAAATTAAGAAAAAATATATACACTCACCTCGTAGTTCGATCTCCTCACAGATGGAATTATTCCTCATTTATATTTATAGATTGGGTGATTTTGCAAATGTGTATTTTCCAGTATTCAATACGAATGCAGACAATTGTAAGTGGTACAATAAACACATGAGACTAATAACTAGTTACATGGGGACCCTGCACCACAAAGGACAAGACGGACATTGTGACACACGAGGAAGTGACGACCCTGCTCCCGAGAGCTTACAGTGTAAAGGAGATGGGGAAGTGACACAAGAGGGTGAGGGGGAGATCTTGTGGATATCTCCAAATGTTCTCAGATCTTATCGTGTCAATGCCTCCTTCAAAGTCAGAGAATACAGAGAATATTCCAGGAAACTGAATTAAGTTCCATTTGGGTTGTGTTTCTTGTAATTCTTGGGGTGCCGTTCTGTCCAGAAGAAAAAACAAAGTTATAGAACAATGGAGTTTTATAATATTTGAGCATCTTTGTTGTGTTATTTATCAAAGAAACCCAGGAAAAGATACCCCAGAGGTACCAAAGGTACTCTATTAGATATTAAGAATGCCTATTAAACCATAACTTTTAATATAACAGTTAAAAAAAGAGACAAATAAATAAACTAATGCATGTTACCGGAGATAAGGTGTGTTTGATGTGCTATGGAGACACCTGAATTAGTAATCTTATATTTTTTATCTTATTTCCTAATATGGTATCCAATCATAGATGTCACATCTGGAGTTCTGGGCTTTAAAGAACCTCTGAAATCTCATTTATAATGTTATTGTTTAAATCTACACTTGATAATGAACAACATATTTAGAAAATTGCTGAAAGTCCAGTGGATTTACTTTTTTAAATTAATTGTTTATTCAATTAATCTTACACCTATAAACAATACCATATCATATTTCGGCACATATTTAGGCCATTACATTTTTACAGGTGTACGGTGGGTGTATAGTCGGAGCCCTACTTCTAATATTTAGAGGAAACATTGAATGAAAAGAAAAATGGGGTAATCCTTGCTGTAAGTACTTCCAGTGGGACTAATGGAAATCTAAGTCTACAAAGTCTCTTTTTGTTTATCAAGCATGTAAACAACTTAGTCAATGGCTGGCACAAGGAATAACAATGGCATATAATAGATAATGAAATAAAGGCTACCGTTTGTGCATTACCAAAGTCAATTACTTCAAGAATATAATGTAAATATGGACGATAAATGTCTCTCTTAAAGGTTTTATCCATTAGAAATATAAGCTTGCATATAACATACTGACTGCAAATATTCTATCCCTACATCTGTATAGTAATTGGGCTTTGTGGAGACATCCATATACATATACAGAGCTACACAAGAGACTGCGGCTAACTGTCCCTGGGTGGCGCTTTGTTACTTGGGGAAGTTGGCGACACAACTCCGATAATCATGGGGCGCAACACTCCTCACAAAATTACTCTCCTGAGTTAATAAATCTATACTCACGCTTAAACTAAAGCAAATTGTATACTCACCTCATTACTCCAATCTCCTCACAGGTGGAATTATTCATTATTTACTGTATTTTTTTACTATGCTTCCATTTTCTGCAGAAAAATTAAAGGGACAGTAAATACATGGGGACCCGCAGCAGTTATACCAATTAAATCATACAGTAATATTAAGTTTCAAGAAATAACAAAACAAAGTACTCATTTGTTACAAGTCTTCTAAAATGAGAAAGTCAGTTATATACTCTTCTGTCTGTACAATTACCCTATTCCCCCAGGTATTAAACCTTACCTTTATGTATACAAATCTCTCAGTCTCCATGTGAACTCCCCTTTAAGGCTCCCTATAGTCATGTGTATAAGGCACCGGCACAGGGTTATTCAGCTGATCATCTCTTGATCTTCATGCTGTGAATGTCTTGGCCTCCCAAGACAACTCATCCATATAGTGCTTTGAAGACATGTCCTCCAACATATCACGTACCAGCAGAGGTTCCTATACACACATTGACACACACAAGGGAGGACAAAAACACCCAAAATTAGAATCCAGAATATTTTTAGAAGATGATCATTAAATATGATTTACTTCAAATGCAGCAATTTACATACTTTAGAAATGATCTCTGTGCATCTACACCCAGTTTGCTTGTTCATCTCCATCTTTACTTTCTTTTCTAATTATTTCCATTACCCAACGTTACCACTGCTTATTATGAGCTTCCTCCTGACATTTACCCCTCGCTATATAATCTGCCTCCAAATCCAATAATAGGATGGAGATATGAGAGAGTATAGGCTGTAGTGTATATATATATATATATATATATATATATATATATATATAAATAGAGGGGTACTGAGGTTATTTAGTGAGCAATAGAGAGGCAAAGAGCTTAAAGGTGTCTAATACAAGCAAAGTGTGCGACCTTAACATATATACACTGAAGTCTATACTTACACATAAACTAAAGCAAGTTATACACTCACCTCATAGCCCGATCTGCTCACGGGTGGAATTATTCATTCATTACAGTATGTATACCGTGCTGCCATTTTCTGTAGAAAAATACAAGGGGTACAGAGTAAATACATGGGACTTATGATGAGTAGGTAAATTGATTTAATCATACCGAGTCTTCTAAAATGAGAAAGTCAGTTATATTACTTCAATCGGTATAATCTACTCTTCTGTCTGTACAATTACCCTATTCCCCCAGGTATTAAACCTTACCTTTATGTATACAATCTCTCAGTCTCCATGTGTCCTCCCCTTTAAGGCTCCCTATAGTCATGTGTATAAGGCACCGGCACAGGGTTATTCAGCTGATCATCTCTTGATCTTCATGCTGTGAATGTCTTGGCCTCCCAAGACAACTCATCCATATAGTGCTCTGAAGACATGTTCTCCAACATATCATGTACCAGCAGAGGTTCCTATACACACAATGACACACACAAGGGAGGACAAAAACACCCAAAAATTAGAATCCAGAATATTTTTAGAAGATGATCATTAAATATGATTTACTTAATATGCAGCAATTTACATACTTTAGAAATCATCTCTGTGCATCTACACCCAGTTTGCTTGTTCATCTCCATCTTTACTTTCTATTCTAATTATTTCCATTACCCAACGTTACCACTGCTTATTATGAGCTTCCTCCTGACATTTACCCCTCGCTATATAATCTGCCTCTAAATCCAATAATAGGATGGAGATATGAGGGAGTATAGGCTGTGGTATTGAGGTTATTTAGTGAGCAATAGAGAGGTAAAGACCTTAAAGGTGTCTAATACAAGCAAAGTGTGCGACCCTAACATATATACACTGAAGTCTATACGTACACATAAACTAAAGCAAGTTATACACTCACCTCATAGCCCGATCTGCTCACGGGTGGAATAATTCATTTATTACTGTATTTTTATACTGTGCTGCCATTTTCTGCAGAAAAATACAAGGGGTACAGAGTAAATACATGGGACTTATGGTGGAGAGGTAAATCGATTTAATCATACCGAGCCTTCTAAAATGAGAAAGTCAGTTACAATCAGTATAATCTACTTTTCTGTCTGTACAATTACCCTATTCCCCAGTTATTAAACCTTACCTTTATGTATACAATCTCTCTCAGTCTCCATGTACAAGGTAGAGTTTCCTCCTTTAAGGCTCCCTATAGTCATGTGTATAGGGCACCGGCACATGGTTATTCAGCTGATCATCTCTTGATCATTATGCTGTGAATGTCTTGGCCTCCCAAGACAGCTCCTTATATAGCCCCTGGACTCTGTGACATCACCTATTATGACACATCTCTGATGTAAGAAGTTGTTTGTTACCCGGAGGGCCCAGCTCAGCCTTGTGATGGCAGCCATTAGACAACTCATCATGTAGTATATATGGTATATAGTTACTAGCGACTTTCCCGTCTACTTTCCTGCCTTTGGAGCTCATTCTGAGTCTCTCCCCCTGTCTACTTCCTCCCTTGTGTCTCATTTCCCTCCTCCTCTCCCTCCCTTGTATCTCCATCTCCCCCCCTCGTGTTTTTACCTCCTGTGTCTCTAAACCCCTCCCCTGTGTCTCTTTCCCCCCTTTCCCCCCTCACCCTATAGTTAGTTTCAAGAAGTAACAAATACAGAGTACCCACTTGTTACGAGTCTTCTAAAATGAGAAAGTCAGTTATATTACTACAATTATTATAATCTACTTTTCTGTCTGTACAATTACCCTATTCCCCAGTTATTAAACCTTACTTTTATCCATGCAATCTCTCAGTCTCCATGTACAAGGTAGAGTTTCCTCCTTTAAGGCTCCCTATAGTCATGTGTATAGGGCACCGGCACATGGTTATTCAGTTGTTCATCTCTTGATCTTTGTGCTGTGAATGTCTTGGCCTCCCAAGACAGCTCCTTATATAGCCCCTGGACTCTGTGACATCACCTATTATGACACATCTCTGATGTAAGAAGTTGTTTGTTACCCGGAGGGCCCAGCTCAGCCTTGTGAAGGCAGCCATTAGACAACTCATCATATAGTATATATGGTATATAGATATCCCAACATATCATGTACCAGCAGAGGTTCCTATACACACAGTGACACACAATGGAAGACAATAACATCCAAATCCAGAATAAATTTAGAAGCTGGTTATAACATATTATTAACTTAATACACCACAATTTACACAATCTAGAAATGATCTCTGTGCATCTACACTCAGTTTACTTCTTCATCTCCATCTTTACTTTCTGTTCTACTTATTTCCATTACCCAACATTACCACTGCTTATTAGCAGTCTCCGCCTGATTTTTACCCCCATTATATGATTTGCCTCTAAATCCAACAACAAGATGGAGATATGAGAGGGAGTATAGGCTGTAGTGCATATAGAGTGGTATTGAGCTTATTTATGGAGCAATAGATAGGAAAAGATCTTAAAGGTATCTAATACAAAGTGGCCAAGAAAGGCAGGAAAGAGTGTGTGAAAGACAGGAAGTTTAGGTAAAGAGTACAGTAAACCAGATGGCCAGTATTTTAGGTGAGTGTCCGGTTTAGAACTAAAAAGACCACTGTAGTTTGGTAAAAACGCCACATATTTGTGAGGTATTTAACAAAATAAAATGAGTTGGTATGCAAGAAAGGAACATGAAATCGTCTTAGAGAAAATCTGTATTTAGATGACTCATAACCAGGCCTGGATTTACTATTAGGCACAATAGACAAGTGCCTAGGGGCACCATATTTTACACTTTAAAACAGACTTTTAACATATACTGTACTTTCACATTGCTCCTTGAAGGAAGTGCTATGCCTTGGTGATGGGAATAAAACATCTCCTCTCTAATTAGCAGAGTTGTGTTATGTATCAAGTCATACTTCCTTACAAAGCATGCTGGGAGGTGTAACAACAACTATATACAAACCAACAACAACCTGCACAATTCTCCCTGCATGGTTCACAGAGCTGAGATTTGCCATTTGAGACAGAGACACCCAGTAAGTTAAAGGACCGCTGCAGTTCAAGACACTTGTTTGTCCATTATGTACCAAGTTACCAGTATTAGCAGCTGTGTAAGCCTATGACATATTTTCTTTTCTAAAATCTGAATTTTTGAAGACTCTGTTTATGAGTACAGGAGTCCATAGTTGTGTTGTCAACTTCCCCAGGATATAAATAACCAATACTGGACACTATCCCGCCATCTTTTGTATACCTTGGTATTTGGATATAAAAGCATCATGTGTTACAATGGATGACATCACAAAGCCCAACTACTAAAAATATGTAGGGACTGAAGATCTGCAAGCCAAAATCTTACTATATTTATAGTCACAGCCATTGTTTGATCACTGGATAAGATTGATTCAAAATTAATACCACACCCCTTTCCTCTCACTGGCCCATAATTAGACTCCTTGAATCAAAGGATCGAACCACGAACGTCTCACACAACATTATTGTAATTCAACTATTTACTTATTTATACTTTGAGGATAACCAGGGATACCTACAGTCCCATACCTCTTTTGAAGGAACAACGCTTTCAAAAGAAAATTATTTGCTCCCTCCAAACCCTAAAAATGTCCCTTCTTCAAAAAGACAGCCCCACATGGACCAACATCTCTTTCTCAGCTAATCATTTCCATCTTTTTATCCCTGAATCCTTTTTAGTTGTTTTCCCCAAAATTTCAGGAGAAAGAAAAATTGCACAGATTTATTTAATAAGCTGCAAACTATCATAGAAGGTCGCAAACGAATGCACATAGACCATCCTTGGCCATGAGCTTCATTTAGATGGTCTGTAAATGTAGTAGTATTACAAACTTTATGTGACATATATAGTATATTAATAAAAATGCATAACAAGTAGTAAATACGTGCCTAAATATGATATGTTATTGCTTACAAGTATAAGTTTGATTAATAAACAATTAACAAAAAATGAATTATTAAGTGGTCCAGAAAGACTCCCCAGTGATCCACAGGACCACTGTAGAACCACTGGGAGAACCACTGTACTAGTAAATAGGTGCATTTTTAGTGAGTTTTTGAAGGTTTTCAGACAGGAAGATATTCTGCGGAGCAAGGCAAGAAGATCCGCAGAGTATCAATGAAAATCCTGGAGGCCAGAGCAAGAAAAAAGGAGATAATTAGCAGAACGAAGAGGGCACTTGGATAGTTTTGTGAGACCAGGGTGCAGTTGTTAAGAGCTTTGTATGTGAGTGTTAGGATTTTAAATGTTATTCTAGAGGCTATGGAAAGACGTTGGAATGGCTGACGGAGATGTGCTGAGGGTTCTGAGTATGGTAGGTGAGGCTAGTGGTGGTGTTCATTATGGTGTGGAGACAGACAGGTCATGGCGGACAAAAAGGAACAAGTTGCAGTAGTAGAGGTGAGATATGGTGAGGGAATGTATTAGAATTTTAGTTGTGTCTTGTGTAAGAGAGTGACATATTTTAGAGATGTGTTTTGAGGTGAAGATGACATGATTTGGTTATTTATTGTATGTGAGTAATGAAAGAGAGTTCAGGGTCCAAAAGAAACCCAATACAGTGGCCCTATGAAGTGGGAGCAATTATTGCATTGTGAGGGTTATTTGAAGAGTGATAACTGCAGTAGATGGTGGGGAGATTCGGAGCTCAGTCTTTGAAATGTTGAGTTTGAGTTAATGGGGGGACATCCAAGAGCATGTACTTGAGAGGTAGTTTGCAACATGTGCTAGAAGAGATGGGGATAGGTCAGTTTCTATCTGCATATAAATGGTACTGATATTTTATTAGGGTGCTATGGGAGGGTGCATGGATGGAGAAGAGAAGTGGGGCTAGGACTGAATCTTGGGGTACCAGAGAAGGAAACACTAAATGTTCCATTTTCTAGATTGGATGTATAACATGAGAGGATTGTGACACGGATACCAAGGGATTGGAGTATTTGTATAAGAAGAGGGTGGTCACCTGTATCAGGCAGCCAAGAGATCCAGGAGAACTAGTATAGAGAAGTGACCGTATGGCTTGGCTGTACGCAGGTCATTGGTGACTTTTGTTAGAGCCGTCTCTGCGGAGAGTTGGGTTTGGAAGGGGATTGTAGAAGAGCCACTCAAGTAGATTTGAAGCCAGGTGAAATAGAGAGATTGGGCAATAGCTGGATGCAGAAGCTGGGTCAGAAGAGGGTTTCTTAACGACGGGTGTAATTAAGGCATGTTTTAAAGATGATAGGAACTTGATGGTGTTTAGGGAAATGTTGAATAGATGTGTGAGAGTTGAGAATAAGTGCGGGCAAATTGAAAGATGTGAGCTTAAGGAAGACCAGAGACTTCATCCTCAGTTACAGGGTCCAACGAGCCCATTGTAGACATGTGACTGTGTAAGGACAAAGCCTGGGTTTGTTGGTATGTGAGTACGTCAAGTTCCTGTTGGATATTATTTATGTTTTAAAGTGGCTGGCAAAAATAAGAGGTGGGGGTTAGCAGAGAAAATGCTAAAAAAAGTTGATATTAACAATGAAACTTTGTGTTGTCTAAAAAGATTGAGGGCAGAGAGGTAGGAACGCAGAATAAATAAAGGAACTCTGCAGATGTGCGAGATTTCCTCCATAGTCACTCGGCATTATGGGAAAACCTCTGGTCATTTGCAGTTTTATGAAATATAATGTCTCAAAGTCTGAGCAGCTCTGCTTGGAAGCATTTAACCCTTTCACACTGTCCCCTAGCAGACATATTATTGCTCTCACAGGACATAATATAACAAACAGGGACATAATGTCCATATGTCCATTTCTAATGATTCCTGTATATTATATTTTACGCAAAGATAGTAAGGATAAATAGCACTCAGTCAGCTGGGAATCTTGTCTTTGAAGTGGGAGGGTGTTTTGGGAGCTGAAAATAGTATTTTATTTAGTACATACCTAAGAGTCAGTGAACAATAGTAATTTTCCAGACTTCAGATCACTTAGTCTTTGTACAGCAACAAACATTACTAAATTATTTGCAATATTCTTATTTAGATGCATGGTATTTTTCTAAATACTACGATTCTTTAAGCAAATCATTGCTGTTTGTAATTCATAATTACGACTCACATTATGATTCACAAATGTAAATATAATACAGAGAATCTGCAGTAAAAGCAGGATGAAAGCAGGGTAATTTGGGTCATCGCAGTGCGTGGTCCTACGAGACTTTCCATGGGGCTCAGCGGCAGGAAAGCGTCTCACACACCCAGAGGCCATCTTCAACTTAAATACAGTGCAGTGAACACGTATTTGCTCCCTTCATTATATCTTCTATTATTGCATATTTGTCACACTTGATCTAATAATAGACAAAGGGAATCTGGGTTAGTGAATAAAGTTATTAACACTAAGTTGTTACTTTTTAAAAAAGTAACTGCCCCTCCTAGTTAAATCAACCCAATTTAAGGCCGCAGATTGAACACAACTCGGCTCGATTACAGCCTCCCCTGCGCCATATAAACCTCAGATACTCCGAGGATGGCATGTTTGATAATCCAAATTATATATACTAGCGACTTTCCCGTCAAAAATGACGGCATTAAAATGTGAAGCCTTGCAATGCTGTTGTTTGCCACACAATGTGAGGCTCTAACTCTAATTTGCGGGCCTTGCGGTGAGCGCCTTTGGCGAGCCCCATTGCGAGCCTCTCCCCCCTCTACTTCACGGGCCTTGCAATGAGTGCCTTCCCCTTATCTCCCTCACATGTCTCTCTTTGGCCTCTTCTCCCTACCCTGTGTTTTTCCCCCTCTCTCCCTCCCCTGTGTTTTTTCCCCCTCTCTCCCTCCCCTGTGTCTCTTTCCCCCTCTCTCCCTCCCCTGTGTCTTTTTCCCCCCCCACCTCCCTCCCCAGTGTCTCTTTGCCCCCCTCTCCCTACCCCGTGTTTTCCCCCTTATCTCCTTCCCCTGTCTCTCTTTGTCCTCCTCTCCCTACCCTTTGTTTTTCCCCCTCTCTCCCTCCCCTGTGTCTCATTGCCCCCCTCTCCCTACCCTGTGTTTTTCCCCTTATCTCCCTCCCCTGTCTCTATTTGGCCTCCTCTCCCTACCCTGTTTTCCCCCTCCACCTCTCTCCCTCCCCTGTGTCTCTTTCCCCCTCTCTCCCTCCCCTGTGTCTCTTCCACCCCCACTCCGTCCCCAGTGTCTCTTTGCCCCCCTCTCCCTACCCTGTGTTTTTTCCCCTTATCTCCTGTCTCTCTTTGGCCTCCTCTCTCTATGTCTCATTTGGAGTTTAAGGGTTTGAAAACATTTGGGGCTTGAGGCGTTTAAACCCGTAACTTTTTTTCAAGCCCGCAAGGCTTGAATCTTAAATCGCTATTGCTCAAAGTCTTGCGGTTATGGATTTAACCGCCGCCATTTTTTTTGAAGCCCGTAACTCGGAAGCTGTTGGGAGTCTGCCAAAAGACGCCAATTGAATAGCGAATTAGCTTTCAACCTCACTTACGGAGCCTGTAAGTCAGGTTGCAAGCTAATTTCATATTCAATTGGCGTCTTTTGGTGGCTTCCCAACGAATTCCGATTTACAGGCTTTTCCAGCCCGTAACTCGCAAGCCATTCAGAGCCTCTCCCCCCTCTGCCTTGCGAGCCTCACGACAAGCGCTTTTGATGCTCATTGTGAGCCTCTCCCCCACTCTACTTTACCGAGCAGCTTTGCCCTTAAATTTGCGAGCGTTACAGACAAACTCGCATTTACGACAACTATATATATGTTTAAATCAGATGATAAATGATTACCAGCGGCAGAGCTAGATAATGGAGCCATTAGATTGTTAGGGGATTTATATTCACAATTCTACAGATTAAATGTGTTGCTGATTTAATTAACTTAAAGGGCGCAAGTCAAAAATGTACAATGGAGTCTCCGTGACAGGCAAATCAACCTTATTAATTGCAGTGTGGCGTAGATTAACAGCTTCATTTATAACCATTTGCTAAGGTCTGCAGCTACTGGAAATATAGAAGGGTTTTCTCAATGCCAGAGACAGAAGATGACAAACAGTACCAGGCATTAAGAAAAAAGGGGCACTGTCATAAGGATAAGCTAAAAGTTGGATTAAAGGAATATGGAAGGCTCCTGAATTTTATGAGGTATATAATATACCCGTGTATTTATTTGCTTTTATGTACTTTATCTTATTAAGAAGTGATTATAAGCTCTGTTTTTACTGTCTAAAATCAAACACAGAATCGGTATGGGTGGATGTGTAGTGTAGTGTACTAACCTATCAGGCACCACGTCTCAGCAGTTTTCTCACCAGTGAAGTGACACCTTTACAATTTCCATGTTATTCCATGAAGCATATTTTATAGATGAAGAGAAATACTCCAGCTCTGCAGTGAACATAGTAATTGGAGATAACATGCTCTGAATGAAAGTATCACAAGCAAACGATTGAAAATCAGCAAGCAAACACTTCACTTAATCAATTAGGCGGTAATGCAAATATATTATTATCTGCATGGACGCCAAATTCATTGTAAAACATAAAGTCAGGTATCATCAGAAATTACCCTGTCTAATAACTTTAAACACCATGGGGACTGCAGCATTAACTCCTTTATGTATTATCAATATCTGCTATCAGCCAACAAACAGTGAATTGAACACAATCATAATATATTACATTGCTTTTTTATTGCCGAACCTCAGATTCTAATTATGTTTTCAGATCCTAATTGAGTGCCTTAAAGCTTTAGAAGATTGTGTTCTGTGGCTTCGATGGCTAACTCCTGAATCGAGGTAATAGAGGACAATGGCCATGTGAGACAGCAATACGATGGCAGGAACAGTAGGACGTGGAATCTCATCTTCTTGTGACAATTGCCTATTAGGTCCGTCTCTGTCCATTTTATTCCCTCTGCTGATTTGCTTTGGAACTATTAATAGGCAACCCCGTTTTGTTCTTTATGAGATTACAATTTATCTTCTGCTATTATAAAACTTCACTTGCACTAAAAATTTATTATTTTAGGCCAGTTGTTCTGGGATTATTATTTTTTGGGGAATATTGAGACACTTCTCTAAAATATAGTGAGCAGTGAGTTAGTGAATGGAGGGCCCCAGTGCAAAAAAATGTTGGGGCCCCCACAATAGGAGGCTCTGAAAAGGCTGAAGGGGCTGGGGATAGCATGGGCTGGGGTAGGCAGGCCCCATGGGGCCAACAACAAAATTATTTCAATAAAAAAAAAGAGATGAGGGCCCCAGTGCATTACATCACTTGCACCTTGATAGATCCACCCATGACATTGAGCACAACTGTGCAAATATATATATATATATATATATATATATATATATATATATATATATATACTGTATTATAAGTGACACCCAGCTCACAGAAATGCTGCACCATCAGATAGAGGTTTAATAACTGTGTGCTGATTAAATATTCTACTGGAATAGACATAGAACAGCAGCAATACAGATAAGGATGAAGGTGGCTTAGCCGCACAGCCAATGATCGGCTTCATCTGCCCAGCCAATAAAATGAATAGAGCAAGGTTGAGTTTACCCCTAGAAGAGACAAGCAGCCGCAGGGTAATGATGCTATGCAAACCAGAGTTTGAGACAAATGCTTTATAAGCAGTTTGCCTCATAGTAGAACATTTTTGTATTTGGGCTATATTTCCAGGAAAATAACTAATATAATTTAACTGTAGAGAGCTATCGGAGTGACAGAATTTTTAGTGTTTGTGTATATTGTGGCAAATATTGATATAGCTGTAAAACTTTATTAAGTGGCAGGTAGAACGCCACTGGAGCTCAGAGATATTTAAATATCACTAACCTGCTCGATGGGTTCCCTGGTGGTCCAGTGGTTAGGATCTGGTGCCTTCACCACTGAAGCCTGGGTTTGATTCCAGTCAGGGAACCAAGAGGTCACACCATCCTGAAGCCAAGCAGGGTTGGCCCCAGGCAGTACTTGGATGGGAGACAACCTAGGAATACCAGGAGTTGTATGCTGCGGCCCATTAGAGAAGGGACTGGGAGCCCACTCCAGTATATTTGCCATGAATACCAAGTGAATCAACATGGAGTGTTGAGGTCCATTAGGTCACGGAGAGTTGGACAAAACTGAACAACGCAAAACACACAAAACAAACCTGCTCCACACCTGTGAAGCTTTAAGCTTGTGTTTGCAGCTGCTTGTGGGGCTTGCCAGGCTAGCTGAGCCCATGTTATTGCTCAGGACTGTTGTACTGCAAACCTCCTGCTGTGTATCAGAACAGAACAGTCAATGTCATCCACAAGGTAAATTGTATGCATGAGTTATTAAGAAG
Organism: Discoglossus pictus; assembly: GCA_027410445.1. NCBI lineage: Eukaryota > Metazoa > Chordata > Amphibia > Anura > Alytidae > Discoglossus > Discoglossus pictus. The sequence continues at coordinate 19,562,184 of CM050165.1, read as the reverse complement.
TATCTAACAAACTCAGAACTCCCTGGTGGTCCAGTGGTTAGGATTTAGTGCTTTCACAGTGTGACCTGGGTTTAATTCCAATTCAGGGAACCAAGAGGTCATACCACCCCGAAACCGAGCATGGTTGGGCCTGGTCAGTAGTTTGATGGGAGACCACCTAGGAATACAAAGAGCTGTATGTTGTGGCCCATTGGAGAAGGAACTGGCAACCTACTCCAGTATCTCTGCCATGAATACCAAGTGGGCCAGCATGATGTGTTGCATTCCATGAGGTCACTGAGAGTCGGACACGACTGAGCGACACAAACACATCTAACAACATTAGCAACTATGTGATCTATGAACAAAAATGCATATTTCTTGATGACTCAAATGCATGAAAATGCCATGTTTGTATCTTTATACCTCCTGTTAGAAGTGAGGGTGTGATGGGCAAATTTGTATTATCTATTCTGGAGTATAAGACGGTGTAAGACCATATAGTCGGACATGACCGCAGTACTAAACAACAATAATAATATATATATATATATGGTATTAAAGGGGGCCCTGGGATCCAAAATGTTGTTTTGCACCGTGGCCCTCCTTTTTCTAGCGCAGCCACACCCCATAATAAGTCATCCCCTGAGTTGGCCAACACTTATACTGAAATCTTTATTATCCATAAATGTAATTGTTTGCTAATTTAGTTAAAATGAGCTCAGTCTTTACATGACACCTGCTTTATGTGCATACAATGTATTCCCAATGACGTCTCTATATCCGCCACAAACGCTACCTGTGAGCGTCCATCACGCGGAGACATAACATTATATGACACAGTAACAGTCCATTTCTTTTCTAGTTTGTGTCCTAATTCTTCACATCTGCTGTCTATCCGTTAAATACTTACTAACAGTGATCCCATAATGCCCATAACCGCAGTACATTTCCCTTCCTTGCCTTGTTTTAGTGCGTATTGTGATGGCACAGTTGGAGTCCTCTCTAAAGCACTTACCTTCATGCGCCATAATGCTCTCCGTGAGCGCCGTTATTTGACTAAATCTAACTCTTTTGTCTCTCTCAGCGTGTTGGATTCAAGTATTTTCCTACAGATGCATTTAAAAGACTTTCTTATAGCTGGCTGAGGTGTAACCCAAGAGGAACATTCTCAGGGATATCTGGCAAACTTTAAAAGATAAACACTTAGTAGTAGATTGCATTGCAGCTGTTGCAAATAGAATCAGCTAATAAAGAGTCAATTCCATCAGTTCCATTTTATGGCATTGGTGCCCACTGGGTAAACGTTGATGACCCCTGCAGAAGATGTGAAGTGCATCTTATGTCACACAAAAATCAAGTTAGTTTTTCTTAAAGAGCATGAAATTCCATGTTGTTATTGCTGTATTTGTATGCAAATGAGGCGCTTACACATATTAATTAGATGCTTTGACATGCTAATTAGGATTACAGTCTGCTTGTCTGTCTCTGCAGTGGTCAAAATAAAGACCCCCAGTGTTATCTGGCAGTCAGACCCCTCTCTCCCGCTTATTAAGCACATCGAGCCACACATTAGCAAACTGAGCTGCAAAAGAAATTCTACATATTTCAGAAAAGATTTACTGTAGAGAAAAACTGCTCATACAATGTATAGCCAGTTCTTAATGTTCTTAAAAATGAAATCAACTTCCTATTGGGGTGACAGAGTCTGTCTAATGATCGTTATAATATTGTCTCATTGCCACAGTTTCTCAAAAGACTCTAAAAATACATCACATTTGTGGTTTAGTTGTTTAGTCGAGTCCGACTTTCTATGACTCTATGGACCACAGCACACCAGGCACATCTGTAACTGAGATCCATCAAGTTCATAGCCATTGCTTCAGTTACCTCATCTCCGCCTCTGTCGTCCCCTTCTTTGTGTGCCCTTGATTTTTCCCACCATCAGAGTCTTCTCTAGGGATTCCTGCCGTCTCATGATATGGACACAATATTTGACCTTTAGCCTCATGATCAAACCTTCCAGTGAACAGTTTGTCTTAATTTCCTGTAGTAGTGATTGATTGGATCTTCTTATAGCTCAAGGGTCTCTAAGCAGGATTGTATATACCTCTACCTCTTTCTTATTGAGAGAAAACAAGACGGATGTGAGATTGAAAACAGTGGGACTTTCCTTCAAAAGAGGGACATTTGGGACGGTAAGAGGGACGGATGGATTTCCAGTGTCTGTCTCTCAAAAATGGTAATAAATGAGGATTATTTCTTGCCTTTCCAAGACTTGTATAAAATGTCTTGCAGAACTACTCAGATACTCAGAAGCAAAGCCCCTCTGTATCCCCTACTTGTAAGGGTTTATAAGCACTGGCAGATACCTGCAGCCCTATTAAAGGCAAAGCCCGTATCGGCATCGGCAAACTTGTAATTGCTGCGGGCTTGAAATTCGGCTACATTAAATTCCACCATGCCGCGATTTACGGGCCAGAGACTCAAACCCGTAAACCATTCTTGTTCATGTTGCATGCGCGGCCGTGAACATGATCAATTAGTCAAACCGTAATTACGGGTTTAGACGGAGCCAATGGCATGTTACTGAGAGATGGTCACTGATTGGTTGGTATGAGACACTGCACTGCAAGTACTACAGAGTCTGCTGCTTCATGAACTGCAGTGGGCAGACCCATACAGGAACTATTTGTTTGATTTTAGGCAGTAAAAACAGAGCTTATAATCACTCCTTAATTAAATAAAGCACATGTCAGTAAATAGATACCCAGGGATATTATATACATACTAGTAACATCCATGAACCTCCCATATCCCTTTAATATCCTTCACTGGAGTCAATATGTACCACGTGACGCCACGTGACGCCACGTGAGTGGATCGGCTCTTGGATTCAGTTTAGTTTCAGTGACAGGTTCATATATTCACAGCCTAAGAGCTTATGGAGGCTGCTGTATTAATATTGGGGTCGCCATCGGAGGGCGCAGTAACCCACGAGAGCGCCAACCTGGGCTTCTACACCATCCATCCTCCTATAAAGCAGTTTGTGATTTATCAGTCGCTCTTTATCGTTATTTCTCAGCTGTCAGTCCATCCTTCATGTTTGTTCCTCATTCAATGACATGATGATTATTATTATTATCTTTATTTATATCGCGCCAACATATTCCGTAGCGCTGTACAGGGGTTTAGTAAATGGCAAAAAACAAACTTAACACCTTATAAAGAATGGAGGGCCCTGTTTTTGAGCATATAATCAAATGTACATAGAGCTTGTTTTCAAGACACGGACACACAATTGAAAACTCACAAACTTACAATCTAAGGGTTTAGGTGTGATACAAGAGGGTGACAAATACAAAATGGCGGTGTGAATGCAATTTGTTTAGTCAAGTGAAGGTGTCTGTGTGTTGTACTGTAGAGTGTGGGTGGGAGTGTTATTAAGCTGTGGAGTGTGCAGTTGTAATTATAAAGGCTGAAGGTGATATGATTTTTTAAACAGGTGTTTTTAGTAATTTTTTTAAGGTTTTGAGGTAGGAAGTTAATCTAATGGAGCGGGGCAAGAAGTTCCAGATAGTAGGGGCAGCCCGAGAAAAGTACTGAAGACGGGAGTGAGAGGAGGTGATGAGAGAGGAGGAAAGAAGAAGGTCGTTAGCAGAACGAAGGGGGCGGTTGGGAGAGTATTTTGAAACAAGAGCAGAGATATAAGGGGGTGCAGTGTTGTTGAGGGCTTTATATGTTAGGGTCATGATTTTAAATTTGATTCGGGAAGCTATGGGAAGCCAGTGGAGTGATTGACAGAGAGGGGCTGCAGACACTGATCGTTTGGTATTGAAGATGAGTCTAGCGCAGGCGTTCATTTTGGATTGGAGGGGAGACAGACGAGAGATGGGGAGGCCAGCAAGGAGGGAATTGCAGTAGTCGAGTCGAGATATGATGAGAGAGTGTATTAGAATTTTAGCTGTGTCTTGTGTAAGATAATGACGAATTTTGGAGATGTTTTTTAGGTGAAACTGACAAAATTTAGTTATCGATTGGATGTGAGGAATAAAAGAGAGGGCGGGATCCAGTAGAACCCCAAGACAACGGGCCTGGGAGGTAGGAGTGATGATGGTGTTGTCAACAGTGAGAGATATTTGAGGAGTGGAAGCTATAGTAGAGGGTGGAAAGATTAGAAGTTCAGTCTTAGACATGTTGAGTTTAAGTTGACGGGTAGACATCCAGGAGGATATGCTAGAGGGGCAGTTGGAAACTTGAGCTAAAAGAGAGGGGGATAGATCGGGTGCAGAGAGGTAGATTTGAGTGTCATCTGCATAGAGATGACACTGAAATCCAAAGGATTTTATGAGGGTGCCAAGGGAGGAGGTGTAGATGGAGAAGAGGAGGGGGCCTAGGACAGAACCTTGGGGAACGCCAACAGACAGAGGGAGAGGTGAAGAAGAGGTGCCAGAGAAGGAGACGCTAAATGTACGATCTGTTGAGTGTTGGGCCCGGAAACCAGATTGGAAGGGGTCAAGAAGGGAATTGGAAGAAATAAATTGAGTGAGGCGATTGTAAACAAGCCGCTCAAGCAGTTTAGAAGCCTGGGGAAGTAGTGAGATAGGGCGGTAGTTGGAGGCAGAAGCTGGGTCAGATGAGGGCTTCTTGAGAATGGGTGTAATTACGGCATGTTTTAAGGAGGATAGAAACCTGCCAGTGTTTAGGGAGAGGTTGAATAGATGTGTGAGAGCTGGGATAAGTGCGGTGGATAGGGGAGGAATTAGCTGTGATGGAATAGGATCATGTGGACATGTGGTAAGGTGAGAGGTTGATAGTAAAGTAGATACTTCATCCTCGGTAACAGGGTCAAAGGAATCCATAGTGGAGGAGGGATTGGGGAAGGGTAAGGGTTGGGTGTTGTCGGCTTGTGGAAAGGATGGTGGGATAGGGCCAAGCTAGATAGTTTCAATTTTAGTTTTAAAGTGGCTGGCAAAGTCATCAGCAGTTAGACAGGAAGGGGCAGGAGGCGGGGGTGGGCAGAGGAGGGTGTTAAATGTAGCAAATAAACGTTTAGGGTTGGAGGACAGGTTTCATATTAGTGATGAGAAGTAGTGTTGTTTGGCAAGATTGAGGGCAGACAAGTAGGAGCGCAAGGTAAACTTGTAGTGGAGGAAGTCTGCTGAAGTGCGAGATTTCCTCCATAGTCGTTCTGCAGTGCATGAGCACAGGGGAGGGAGAGGAGGGGGAGAGACACATGGGCGGTAGAGGAGGGGGAGAGACACAGGGCGCTGTTAGGCTGTTAGGCTGCATGCAGTTGACGAACGCAGGACTTACAAAAAAAATAATGAGACGCGGGGCTTGCGCCTTCAGCGCTCATCACGGGCCTCATAATGATCGCCTTTTGCTCTCATCACAGGCCTGGCAATGAGTGCCTTTGGCGCTCATCACGGGCCTCGCAATGAGCGCCCTGTGTCTCTCCCCCCTCCTCTACCTCCCATGTGTCTCTCCCCCTCCTCTCCCTCCCCTGTGTCTCTCCCCCCTCCTCTGATTCCCCTGTGTCTCTCCCCTGCTCCTTTGACTCACCTGTGTCTCTCCCCCTCCTCTCCCTCCCCTGTGTCTCTCCCCCCTCTACCTCCCATGTGTCTCTCCCCCTCCTCTCCCTCCCATGTGTCTCTCCCCCCTCCTCTCCCTCCTCTGTGTCTCTTCCCCTATTGTGTCCCCCCACCCCTGTGTCTCCTCCCTCCTCCTCCCTCATGTCTCTCCTCCCCCTCCCTCCCCTGTGTCTGTCCCCCCTCCTCTGTGTTTGTCCCCCTTCCTTTTCCTCCCCTGTGTCTCTCCACCCTCCTTTCCCTCCCCTTTGTCTCTTCCCCGCTCCTCTCCCTCCCCTGTGTCTCTTCCCCCTCCTCTCACTCCCCTGTGTCTCTTCCCCTATTGTGTCTCCCCCCCACCCCTGTGTCTTCTCCCTCCATCCCCCTCATGTCTCTCCTCCCCCTCCCTCCCCTGGGTCTGTTCCCCCCTCCTCTGTGTCTGTCCCCCTTCCTTTTCCTCCCCTGTGTCTCTCCGCCCTCCTTTCCCTCCCCTTTGTCTCTTCCCCGCTCCTCTTCCTCCCCTGTGTCTCTTCCCCCAACTCTCACTCCCATGTGTCTCTCCCCCCTCCTCTCACTCCCATGTGTCTCTCCCTCCTCCCTCCCCTGTGTCTGTTCCCCCCTCCTTTGTGTATGCCCGCCCTCCTTTCCCTCCCCTGTGTCTCTTTCCCACTCCTCTCCCTCCCCTGTGTCTCTTCCCCCTCCTCTCACTCCCATGTGTCTCTCCCCCCTCCTCTCCCTCCCGTGTGTCTCTCCCCCTCCTGTGTCATTTCAAGAGGGAGTGTTTTTGTCCCCCTTCCTTTTCCTCCCCTGTGTCTCTCCACCCTCCTTTCCCTCCCCTTTGTCTCTTCCCCGCTCCTCTCCCTCCCCTGTGTCTCTTCCCCCTCCTCTCACTCCCCTGTGTCTCTTCCCCTATTGTGTCTCCCCCCCACCCATGTGTCTTCTCCCTCCATCCCCCTCATGTCTCTCCTCCCCCTCCCTCCCCTGTGTCTGTTCCCCCCTCCTCTGTGTCTGTCCCCCTTCCTTTTCCTCCCCTGTGTCTGTCCGCCCTCCTTTCCCTCCCCTTTGTCTCTTCCCCGCTCCTCTTCCTCCCCTGTGTCTCTTCCCCCAACTCTCACTCCCATGTGTCTCTCCCCCCTCCTCTCACTCCCATGTGTCTCTCCCTCCTCCCTCCCCTGTGTCTGTTCCCCCCTCCTTTGTGTATGCCCGCCCTCCTTTCCCTCCCCTGTGTCTCTTTCCCACTCCTCTCCCTCCCCTGTGTCTCTTCCCCCTCCTCTCACTCCCATGTGTCTCTCCCCCCTCCTCTCCCTCCCGTGTGTCTCTCCCCCTCCTGTGTCATTTCAAGAGGGAGTGTTTTTAAGAAAAATTGGAATGCAGAACAAGAAGGCATAGCTTTAAGTTGGAAGATTTAGGGGTTGTATGAGCAAGTACTACTTAACAGAAAGATAACTGCAGCGGAAGTGATAGGGTCAAACAGTTAAGGAACTTACACATGAAAGGGTTAAGCATAAGCCTATCGTGAGGCTAAATTAAGAAAACTTTTAGGTAGATAGAATGGGCAGACCAGATGAACCTCCTATGTTTCTATACATTTTAACTGGGCCTCAGGATTTCTGACTCTGCAAATTAACATGTCCACACATAACAAATGAGAGGATGTGATAATAATTCCATATAGTAAGAATATATACAATGTATTACTTGCATGATGATAGCGCTGTAACTGCTGTACATCTATATTGGATTCATCCATCACATACAGCGGGTGTCACATTCTTAGTATCCTGATTTATAAAGGAATATGATATTGATAAGTATGGAATTCATCGTCACTTATCCTTATTGAAACTCTGAATGGACTAAGAGAAAATAAAATACTTGACTAGTAAAGAAATCTTTACCCAACACATAATTGTATTAAATACATTTTATAATTAGCGTTGAAAAGAAAATCAGTCATCTAAGATCTAATTATGCTAATCTTATACTTTAATATATCTTTGAGAAGAACTACACTTGTAAACAGAGTAAAAAAATGTTTAATGCATAAGACGTTTCTGTCTGCACAGTGAGAATGTGGAAGCTACAGTTGCCAGTGTTTCTATTAGGACTTATATAATGCCCATTAGTTTACTACGACACACTTTCTTAAAGGTTCAGGTAGAATGAATAATTGCATATCAAAGTTAAAATATAAAGGCTATATTTGGGTGGGTTACACAGTGACTGAGTGGTTTGACTTTCTATCCTTAAAGGGTTACTTAATTAAGCACAATTTGGACCACATCACTGTAAAGATCCACTATAAGCATGTTGGAATACTTTAAAAAAAAAACAGCATTTTGCTCTGAGAAATCAAATAAAATGAAATCTGTGTTTATATGTGTAAAAGACTGCCTGCTTCATGTCTGCTTCAGTACTGCAACCAATCAGGTTGTGTGGGTGCCCCCCCCCCCCCCATTCAAGTCAATTGTAAAGTTTTTGTCAGTCTGTTTTTTGTTTTCAGTTTAAAGGGTACAAGTTCTATATTTTTCTTATCAGCATATATATATTTCATATAATATAATATCGATATTATAATATATTATAAAAGTGCAACTCGTACCACATCTATCGGTATAGGCATGGAATACTGGATTCACCTAAAACAGAAAGCTGTCGGATAACTGGTAATGCAGTGTAACCTGAGTCCAGGGGAATGCTTTGCTATTAATCACAGCCTTCTTCCATAGAGCCTCCTGCAGCGCACTCTGCTAATTACTCATGAAGCAGCGAATGAGCAGAATAGACTGTATGTAAAGTTTAGCCGTTATTAGTGTACTTAAAAAATAGATAATTTTAACATACAATCTTGGGCTCTTTAACACCATGAAGAGCACTTATAGTGAATTCAGTGGCCCTTTAAATCTTGTCCTGTTTCGGATTCTTAATGCTCAATATAGTGTATACAGTACACACACATATATATATATATATATACAGTATTATTATGTACTAGTAAATTGACGGTATTATTTTTCATGTTTACCTGTGTCTCTTCCCCCCCTTCCCTCCCCTGTGTCGTTTCCCCTCTCCCTTCCCCAGTGTCTCTTCCCACCTTCCCCAGTGTCTCTTACCACCTTCCCCAGTGTCTCTTTCCCCCCCCATTCCCCTCCACTGTCTCTTTCCCCCCTTCCGACTCCAGTGTTTCTTTCCCCCCTCCCCCAGTATCTCTTTCCCTCCCCTCCCCAGTGGCTCTTTCCCTCCCCTACCCAGTGTCTCTTTCCCCCTTCCCTCCTCTTCCAGGTGTCTCTACCCCCTTCCTCCCAAGTGTCTCTTTCCCCCTCCCCTTCCCATTGTCTCTTCCCCCATTTCCCCCAGTGCCTCTTTCCCCGCTTACATCCCCTCCCCATTGTCTCTTCCCCCTTCCCTCCACAGTGTCTCTTTCCCCCTTCCCTCCACAGTGTCTTTTTGCCCTTTCCTCTACAGTGTCTCTTCCCCCCATTTCCCCCAGTGTCTCTTTCCCGCCATTCCCTTCCTAGTGTCTCTTTCCCCCTTCCCTCCCCTCCCCATTGTCTCTTTCCCCCTTCCCTCCACAGTGTCTCTTTCCCTCTTTTCTCCCCAGTGTCTCTTCCGCCCATGCCCCCAGTGTCTTTTCCCCCCTTCCCTCCCCAGTGTCTCTTTCCCCTCTTCCCTCCCCAGTATCCCTTTCCCTCTACATTATCTCTTTCCCCCTCCCTCCCCTCTCCATTGTGTCTTTCTCCTCCCCTTCCTTCCCCATTATCTCTTTCCCCCTTCCCCATTTTCTCCCCCCTTCCCATTGTCTTTTCCCCCTTCCCTCCCCATTATCTCTCTCCCCTATTGTCTCTTGCCCCTTCCCATTATCTCTCCCCTTCCCTTCTCATTGTCTCTTCACTCCCTTCCCTCCCATCCCTCCCCCCATTGTCTCTTCCCTCCCTTCCCTACCGTTCTCATTGTCTCTTCCCTTCCTTCCCTTCCCTTCTCATTGTCTCTTCCCTCCCTTCCCTCCCATCCCTCCCCGCATTGTCTCTTCCCTCCCTTCCCTCCCGTTCTCATTGTCTCTTCCCTCCCTTCTCTTCCCTTCTCATTGTCTCTTCCCTCCCTTCCCTTCTCATTGTCTCTTCCCTCCCTTCCCTCCTCTTCCCATTGTCTCTTCCCCGATGATGTGCGCAGCTGCTGCACATGCACACGCAGAGCTTGCGCATTACGTGTACTCGCGCATTAAGTGCGCCTGCTCGCGGCTATACCCCACGCAGCTCTGCATGGCAAATAATAGTTGTCCGGATGTGTTTACGTTCCCATGGAGTGTTACACACATACGACAACCATTATAGTTGATTATTAACCTTTATTTGCAATGCGCCGACATATTCCGTAGCGCTAAACAGGGTAGCTACAATCAAAAGCAAACTTGACAAATTATGAAAGAATGGAGGGCCCTGTTGCTGAGATTAAAGTCAAGCGAACAAAGTGCTTTCTCTAAAGCACCCAATACGATTAAAAACTTGCAAACTTACAGTCTAAAGAGTATGGAAAGGTGAGGAACAATATATTATAAATATATTTGCAATGACTAAGTATATATAGTGCTAGATACAGATCCCATGCTGGTGCCATATGTGCGCATGCATATTTCTCAGGATGCGCCAGTTCTTTTGTCCTGGGATTTAATTCCAGATCTAAAGGATAAAAGAATTAAGGAGGTTTAGCCAATAATTGAAATACTTTTTCCAGAGTGACTTTAGAGCCCTTGAGATTGCCATATATGACTTTGACATCTCCTTTTGTAACATAACATGACTCCGGGCTTGGCTTTTTAATTTGTATTTGTGTAGAACGAGCCTTGATATCCATTAGTATCTCTGGCAAATAACATCCCATCTCTCGCTATAACTCCAAGCTGAATATTTGCCAGTAGCTGTCTGAATCTGCTTGTAAGATGTATCCAGAATCACAAATAGAATTTCATGCTTCAAAGGAAGAGAATCCTATTCTGCATATGGGCAGCGTCTTCTACACAGGGCTCTCCAAGATGGCCAGCCATTAATACAATGCAATTACTAGATAGAAGGAGTCATTAATGTAATAATACTATTTCTATTTCGAAGCAGAGACTTAGAATGGATTCACATTAATTCTGTTGTTCTGCATATCAATAGAGCAATAATGACAATGCCAACAATAATGTAAGTAATGGTATAAGCAGGGGAGGAGATACCGCTGGTGCAGGCGGTGCCTTTTTTTTTTTGTATGGCATTTTTTTTGTAGTGTAGGGCCAACCTGCTCCCACTCCTGCCAATATACAGTATATGCTTAAAGATGTGTAATATAACAAGCATATGCTTAAAATGTATAAAACATTTTTGTATCCTCTCTTGCATGTCCCTGCCCAGTCTACCAGAATGCAGTACAATGACTGTATTTCTGGGAAACCTGAGCGAAAAATTATTTTTAACTTATTTTTAGACTATATATATATATATATATATATATATATATATATATACGATCCAGAGTACATTACAAAGTACATCTTTAAACTGGATTTATATGTAACTCGGATCTCTGATGAATAATTATAATAACAATGATATAATGGCTCATATGTAGTAATAATAATACACTGTAATAATAATACCCATGCACTGTAATATTATGTTACAGACGCTATTGTGCTCTCTCTTTTAATTACAAACAGACTTGGGAGTCCGTTCTTAAGTATGGGTCATCTCTATGTCGGGTCGTCTGTAACCCAGGAACTACCTGTATATAATATATATATATACTATATATATATATATATAATATTTATATATAATATTTGTGAGATGTAACGATTTAGCTGAAATTGTAGGTGCTGAAATGAAGATTGTAAACCTATAATAGGCACCTGACTGATAGTGTGTAAGACAGAGAGATTGCTACAAACACTGTCTTTATTCACATAGTTACTCTCTTATCTATTTCCTTGATGAGACTCTGACACAGACTAGTTTCTATTGGTACTTGTTATATGTTTCATCCAACAGCTGCAGTCCAACCTCAGAGCAGATACTGATAGGATGAAGATTATCTGTCCTATCACACCTCAGTTAGGATAGCCATATATCCCTACTGATTTCTTCTAGGTGCCTTCTGTTGCCCTTTTAGTGAAACTTCACAAATGTGTAATTCAGCCACACTAATAAAGTGTCAGGTGCAATAAACAGGAGCAAAATTGAAACGCTTGCAATGATGATGATTTTTGTGGTGGATTGTTTGCTTTTCTTTGAATATTATACACCAGTGTTTTAAAGGAACTGTTTAGGTCATTTTATTTTTGTTTATATAAATGTTTTACTTTGATGTCTTGGTTAATGTGATCCTCCTCAATGTAATTGTTAGATAGAACTTGATTTCTGAGAAGGCCCAACCTTATGGAACCTTACCTTTCTTCCCGTTCTCTCTCATATAGGGTGTCATGTTTCATTGGGATGTAAGGCCATGCCCACTGGGAGGAGCATCACCCTACAAGCATCTTGTATTGCCCAGACGTTAAATCGGCCACTGACCTAGATACTTTGGAAGAAATCAATATATGTTACAAGATATATTAGTCCTGTTTGGAATGCTTAGCAAACCATAAATGGCCACTTAATTCAGCATAATCTGGACCACATAACAGTAAAGATCTCCTAAAAGCATTTTTTTAAAAATACTTTCTGATTTTTTTAAATACATGCAATTTTCAATAAGAAATTAAATACAATAAAATCTGTGTTTACATGTGTAATAGCCTGCCCACATGCTGTTACATTACTGCAACCATTCAGGTTGCAGGGGTGGGTGTCCCATTCAAGTCAATGGTAATACTGTTTTCATTTCCAGTTTGAAGGGAACAGACCTTATTTTTGTTGTAATTTCTTATGACAGCACATTCAGGTCTCTGCTCTCTTGCCTCTCTGGAATTTGCAGATCAGTGCTCTTCTGCTTTCAATATAGAGATTTAAAAAAATGTAACCCTTAACAAATGTATCTGTGCTGGCATGGAATGCTGGACTCACATAAACAGGTCAGCTATGGGTTAACTGGCAGTGCAAACTGAGTCCACAGGATGCTGTGCCTATCAATCACAGCCTTCAACATACAGACTCACAGCACGCACATGCAATCATGCAAAATCCAAAACTTTACATGTTTTAGTTAGCAGTGTAATTAAACAAAATGGATGATTTTAACATACAATCTTGGGCTCTTTCACCCCGCAAAGAGCACTTACAGTGAAGTAAATGGTCCTTTAATAGTTCTGAGATAGAAAACCCGGTGTCATTCCCATCACACCAAATGCTACAATTTACACTGAAAGATATGTTTAAATTACATTTGCATTTCTTCATAATAAATTATGTATCAGTCGCTTTTCAACACATAAGTAATTACTGTGTCCATTTTTCTTATTTCCTTGAATAATATCATTGCTAATGAACACTTTATGCTCGCTTTAGGGGTTCTAACCTTCTTGGGACCCTCAGAATGAGCAGTAATTACATGGCATCTGCTCTCTCTGTTTCTTAATGAATTTATAACTCTTAGGCAAAAAGCGATTTTCCATGCTCCATAGCCATTAAAATATATTAATGTTGTTGTTTTATTTATATGTTTAGGTTAGACTACTTCATAGATAAAATCATGTAGAAGTTGTGTTTTACATATGGGGAAAATCTCAGTTCTGTTTATAAGTCATTTGATACCCTATTCAAGGCATTGTATAATTAAAAAAACATCTTTAAGAAATGTAAAATTGATTAACAATGTAAAATGTCTCATTAGATTACGCAAATAAACTATTTCCAGTGTATGGGGGCTTCCTATCTGGTCCCAGAATATTGCTTAAAATCCCCCTTTGTTGAACCTATACTTTCCCGAAATTCCACAGCGCATTATTAAACAGCACACCCATACTGCACCTTATAGATTACCCTAACAACCCCTCATACGGGTACATTTACTAAAGTGGGGGATAAGTGGGGTTAAAAAAGTGCAGTTAAATATACCAATTTCTCACAAAACATCTATCATGGAGCTCCCATGTGTATCTAACTATCTTACTCCTTGGTACTCTACACAACCAACACAATGTCTCCCCTGGTTCTTGTACACTCTTCTACAGTTATCCCCCTTCCATGTTTCCTAACTTTTCTCTTCCCTTCACAAAATCACTAAATTCCCTCTACTTTGTATTTCCCTGAATTTCCCCATCAGCTGGATATTTTTCAGTTTTCATCTACTTCCCATGGAACAATATCCATTATGATCCCAGCTAAACCTTCTTGTATCTGGATGAGCATCTTCAAGCCTTTTCATGTCTGTGTCCCACAAGTTTTACCCAATGATATGTCCCATCTTTACACTAACTTTCCCCACTTGTATCAAGCAGCTTTAACCTCTTTTGTCTTCCAGCTTTACCCCTTCGGGTTTCTCCAGGTTTATTACATTACTAGCGAATTGCCCGTCAAAAAATGACGGCAATGAAATAGTAAGGTAGCTAAATTAGTAAATGAATATATTGTACCTATTTTGAAGCATTGTGATGAAGAGCTTGCAATCTGTGTTGATGCTGCTGCAGCATTAGTGGTGTGGAGCTGCTGTATAAGCATGCTGAATGTGTGCAGTGTAACACTGTGCGTGCGCGAGACCAAACCGTTAGCGTAGTCGTGTACTTCCGCATTGGTGTAAAATGGCGAGTAATGTGTAGTATAGGTCTGTATCGGAATATCCGTAGGTGTTTTGTGGTGTTTTGCGAGTTTCTTGTGGTGTTTTGCGAGTTTAGAGTGCTGTAGCCTCGTTTTCGTTTTGTTCGGCGGCCATTTTTTCTCTCGCTTCGTTTTTTTTTTAGTCTCTAAACTGTTTTATTTCGAGTAAAATCGAGGTGTAAGTTGCATTTTTGAGGTCCTGGGTGCTCCCTCTTGGTGTAGGTAAGTTTTGATGTATGTGCTGTGTGTATGTATTGTGTTTTAAATGTTTGTATGTCGGCGTGTTGCGTCCGATGTTTGCGAGGTCGTAATGTGTGGTAACGTGTTTCGTACGTTGTTTGCGTGCCTCGTAAAATTTAGCGAGTGTCGTAATTTGTGTGTCGTGTTTTTGGAGTAGCGACGTGAATTTTGCGAGGGTTTGAGGCCCTTGCCCAGTGACCTCGCCAGCAACTGAGTCCCTCGCTTCGCGAGGGGCCTCAGTTGCTGGCATGGAGCGCCTTCGGCGCTCCATGCCAGCAACTGAGACCCGTGCCCAGTGACCTCGCCAGCAACTGAGGCCCTCGCTTCGCGAGGGGCCTCAGTTGCTGGCATGGAGCGCCTTCGGCGCTCCATGCCAGCAACTGAGACCCGTGCCCAGTGACCTCGCCAGCAACTGAGGCCCTCGCTTCGCGAGGGGCCTCAGTTGCTGGCATGGAGCGCCTTCGGCGCTCCATGCCAGCAACTGAGGCCCTTGCCCAGTGACCTCGCTTCGCGAGGGCCGCGGGCTCGCTACGCGAGCCCGCAAGCGTGAGCAACGACTCGTACGCTCACAACTATATATGTGATATGTCAACTGTTGTGTCTACCAGCTTTACCTTACTGTGTCTACCAGCTTTACCCATTGTGTCTCCCAGCTTTACCTTCTTTTTGTCTTCCAGTTGTGCCTTCTTGTGTCTCCCAGCTGCACGTCTTGTTTCACCCAACTTTACCTTCTTGTGTCTTGCAGCTGTACTTCTTGTATCTTCAAGCTTTACCTTCTTGTGTCTCCCAGCTGTACTTCTTGTATCTTCCAGCTTTACCTTCTTGTGTCTCCCAGCTGCACCTCTCCTGTCTCACAGCTTTACCTTCTTGTGTCTCCCAGCTGCACCTCTTGTGTCTCCCAGCTGCACCTTCTTGTGTCTCCCAGCTTTACCTTCTTGTGTCTCCCAGCTGCACCTCTTGTGTCTCCCAGCTTTACATTCTTGTGTCTCCCAGCTGCATCTCTTGTGTCTCCCAGCTTTACCTTCTTGTGTCTCCCAGCTGCACCTCTTGTGTCTCCAAGCTGCACCTCTCATGTCTCCCAGCTGCACCTCTTGTGTCTCCCAGCTTTACCTTCTTGTGTCTCCCAGCTGCACCTCTCGTGTCTCCTAGCTGCACCTCTTGTGTCTCCAAGCTGCACCTTCTTGTGTCTCCCAGCTGCACCTCTCGTGTCTCCCAGCTGCACCTCTTGTGTCTCCCAGCTGCACCTCTTGTGTCTCCAAGCTGCACCTCTTGTGTCTCCCAGCTTTACCTTCTTGTGTCTCCCAGCTGCACCTCTCATGTCTCCCAGCTTTACCTTCTTGTGTCTCCCAGCTGCACCTTCTTGTGTCTCCCAGCTGCACCTCTCATGTCTCCCAGCTTTACCTTCTTGTGTCTCCCAGCTGCACCTTCTTGTGTCTCCCAGCTGCACCTCTTGTGTCTCCAAGCTGCACCTCTCATGTCTCCCAGCTTTACCTTCTTGTGTCTCCCAGCTGCACCTTCTTGTGTCTCCCAGCTGCACCTCTTGTGTCTCCCAGCTGCACCTCTTGTGTCTCCCAGCTTTACCTTCTTGTGTCTCCCAGCTGCACCTCTCGTGTCTCCTAGCTGCACCTCTTGTGTCTCCAAGCTGCACCTCTTGTGTCTCCCAGCTGCACCTCTCGTGTCTCCCAGCTTTACCTTCTTGTGTCTCCCAGCTGCAACTCTCATGTCTCCCAGCTGCACCTCTTGTGTCTCCCAGCTGCAACTCTTGTGTCTCCCAGCTGCACCTCTCATGTCTCCCAGCTTTACCTTCTTGTGTCTCCCAGCTTTACCTTCTTGTGTCTCCCAGCTGTACTTCTTGTATCTTCCAGCTTTACCTTCTTGTGTCTCCCAGCTTTACCTTCTTGTGTCTCCCAGCTGCACCTCTCATGTTTGCCAGCTGCACCTCTTGTGTCTCCCAGCTTTACATTCTTGTGTCTCCCAGCTGCATCTCTTGTGTCTCCCAGCTTTACCTTCTTGTGTCTCCCAGCTGCACCTCTTGTGTCTCCAAGCTGCACCTCTTGTGTCTCCCAGCTGCACCTCTCATGTCTCCCAGCTTTACATTCTTGTGTCTCCCAGCTGCACCTCTTGTGTCTCCCAGCTTTACATTCTTGTGTCTCCCAGCTGCACCTCTTGTGTCTCCCAGCTTTACATTCTTGTGTCTCCCAGCTGCACCTCTTGTGTCTCCCAGCTTTACCTTCTTGTGTCTCCCAGCTGCACCTCTCATGTCTCCCAGCTTTACCTTCTTGTGTCTCCCAGCTGCACCTTCTTGTGTCTCCCAGCTGCACCTCTCATGTCTCCCAGCTTTACCTTCTTGTGTCTCCCAGCTGCACCTTCTTGTGTCTCCCAGCTGCACCTCTTGTGTCTCCCAGCTGCACCTCTCATGTCTCCCAGCTTTACCTTCTTGTGTCTCCCAGCTGCACCTCTTGTGTCTCCAAGCTGCACCTCTCATGTCTCCCAGCTTTACCTTCTTGTGTCTCCCAGCTGCACCTCTTGTGTCTCCCAGCTGCACCTCTTGTGTCTCCCAGCTTTACCTTCTTGTGTCTCCCAGCTGCACCTCTCGTGTCTCCCAGCTGCACCTCTCGTGTCTCCTAGCTGCACCTCTTGTGTCTCCAAGCTGCACCTCTTGTGTCTCCCAGCTGCACCTCTCATGTCTCCCAGCTTTACCTTCTTGTGTCTCCCAGCTGCACCTTCTTGTGTCTCCCAGCTGCACCTCTCATGTCTCCCAGCTTTACCTTCTTGTGTCTCCCAGCTGCACCTTCTTGTGTCTCCCAGCTGCACCTCTTGTGTCTCCAAGCTGCACCTCTCATGTCTCCCAGCTTTACCTTCTTGTGTCTCCCAGCTGCACCTTCTTGTGTCTCCCAACTGCACCTCTTGTGTCTCCCAGCTGCACCTCTTGTGTCTCCCAGCTTTACCTTCTTGTGTCTCCCAGCTGCACCTCTCGTGTCTCCTAGCTGCACCTCTTGTGTCTCCAAGCTGCACCTCTTGTGTCTCCCAGCTGCACCTCTCGTGTCTCCCAGCTTTACCTTCTTGTGTCTCCCAGCTGCAACTCTCGTGTCTCCCAGCTGCACCTCTTGTGTCTCCCAGCTGCAACTCTTGTGTCTCCCAGCTGCACCTCTCATGTCTCCCAGCTTTACCTTCTTGTGTCTCCCAGCTTTACCTTCTTGTGTCTCCCAGCTGTACTTCTTGTATCTTCCAGCTTTACCTTCTTGTGTCTCCCAGCTTTACCTTCTTGTGTCTCCCAGCTGCACCTCTCATGTTTGCCAGCTGCACCTCTTGTGTCTCCCAGCTTTACATTCTTGTGTCTCCCAGCTGCATCTCTTGTGTCTCCCAGCTTTACCTTCTTGTGTCTCCCAGCTGCACCTCTTGTGTCTCCAAGCTGCACCTCTTGTGTCTCCCAGCTGCACCTCTCATGTCTCCCAGCTTTACATTCTTGTGTCTCCCAGCTGCACCTCTTGTGTCTCCCAGCTTTACATTCTTGTGTCTCCCAGCTGCACCTCTTGTGTCTCCCAGCTTTACATTCTTGTGTCTCCCAGCTGCACCTCTTGTGTCTCCCAGCTTTACCTTCTTGTGTCTCCCAGCTGCACCTCTCATGTCTCCCAGCTTTACCTTCTTGTGTCTCCCAGCTTTACCTTCTTGTGTCTCCCAGCTGCACCTCTCATGTCTCCCAGCTTTACCTTCTTGTGTCTCCCAGCTGCACCTTCTTGTGTCTCCCAGCTGCACCTCTTGTGTCTCCAAGCTGCACCTCTCATGTCTCCCAGCTTTACCTTCTTGTGTCTCCCAGCTGCACCTCTTGTGTCTCCAAGCTGCACCTCTCATGTCTCCCAGCTTTACCTTCTTGTGTCTCCCAGCTGCACCTCTTGTGTCTCCCAGCTGCACCTCTTGTGTCTCCCAGCTTTACCTTCTTGTGTCTCCCAGCTGCACCTCTCGTGTCTCCTAGCTGCACCTCTCGTGTCTCCTAGCTGCACCTCTTGTGTCTCCAAGCTGCACCTCTTGTGTCTCCCAGCTGCACCTCTCGTGTCTCCCAGCTTTACCTTCTTGTGTCTCCCAGCTGCAACTCTCATGTCTCCCAGCTGCACCTCTTGTGTCTCCCAGCTGCAACTCTTGTGTCTCCCAGCTGCACCTCTCATGTCTCCCAGCTTTACCTTCTTGTGTCTCCCAGCTTTACCTTCTTGTGTCTCCCAGCTGTACTTCTTGTATCTTCCAGCTTTACCTTCTTGTGTCTCCCAGCTTTACCTTCTTGTGTCTCCCAGCTGCACCTCTCATGTTTGCCAGCTGCACCTCTTGTGTCTCCCAGCTTTACATTCTTGTGTCTCCCAGCTGCATCTCTTGTGTCTCCCAGCTTTACCTTCTTGTGTCTCCCAGCTGCACCTCTTGTGTCTCCCAGCTGCACCTCTCATGTCTCCCAGCTTTACATTCTTGTGTCTCCCAGCTGCACCTCTTGTGTCTCCCAGCTTTACATTCTTGTGTCTCCCAGCTGCACCTCTTGTGTCTCCCAGCTTTACCTTCTTGTGTCTCCCAGCTGCACCTCTTGTGTCTCCAAGCTGCACCTCTCATGTCTCCCAGCTGCACCTCTTGTCTCCCAGCTGCACCTCTTGTGTCTCCAAGCTGCACCTCTTGTGTCTCCAAGCTGCACCTCTTGTGTCTCCCAGCTTTACCTTCTTGTGTCTCCAAGCTGCACCTCTCATGTCTCCCAGCTTTACCTTATTGTGTCTCCCAGCTGCACCTCTCATGTCTCCCAGCTTTACCTTCTTGTGTCTCCCAGCTGCACCTTCTTGTGTCTCCCAGCTGCACCTCTTGTGTCTCCAAGCTGCACCTCTCATGTCTCCCAGCTGCACCTCTTGTGTCTCCCAGCTTTACCTTCTTTTGTCTCCCAGCTGCACCTCTCGTGTCTCCTAGCTGCACCTCTCGTGTCTCCTAGCTGCACCTCTTGTGTCTCCAAGCTGCACCTCTTGTGTCTCCCAGCTGCACCTCTCGTGTCTCCCAGCTTTACCTTCTTGTGTCTCCCAGCTGCACCTCTCATGTCTCCCAGCTGCACCTCTCATGTCTCCCAGCTGCACCTCTTGTGTCTCCCAGCTTTACCTTTTTGTGTCTCCCAGCTGCACCTCTCGTGTCTCCTAGCTGCACCTCTCGTGTCTCCTAGCTGCACCTCTTGTGTCTCCAAGCTGCACCTCTTGTGTCTCCCAGCTGCACCTCTCGTGTCTCCCAGCTTTACCTTCTTGTGTCTCCCAGCTTTACCTTCTTGTGTCTCCCAGCTTTACCTTCTTGTGTCTCCCAGCTGCAACTCTTGTGTCTCCCAGCTGCACCTCTCATGTCTCCCAGCTTTACCTTCTTGTGTCTCCCAGCTGCACCTCTCATGTCTCCCAGCTGCACCTCTTGTGTCTCCCAGCTTTACCTTCTTGTGTCTCCCAGCTGCACCTCTCATGTCTCCCAGATTTACCTTCTTGTGTCTCCCAGTTGCACCTCTCGTGTCTCCCAGCTTTACCTTCTTGTGTCTCCAAGCTGCACCTCTTGTGTCTCCCAGCTTTACCTTCTTGTGTCTCCCAGCTGCACCTCTCATGTCTCCCAGCTTTACCTTCTTGTGTCTCCCAGCTGCACTTCTTGTGTCTTGTACTTCTTGTAAAGCTGGAAGATACAAGAAGTACAGCTGGGAGACTCAAGAAGGTAAAGCTTGAAGATACAAGAAATACAGCTGCAAGACACAAGAAGGTAAAGTTGGGTGAAACAAGACGTGCAGCTGGGAGACACAAGAAGGCACAACTGGAAGACAAAAAGAAGGTAAAGCTGGGAGACACAATGGGTAAAGCTGGTAGACACAGTAAGGTAAAGCTGGGAGACACAACAGGCGACATATAATGTAATAAACCTGGAGAAACCCGAAGGGGTAAAGCTGGAAGACAAAAGAGGTTAAAGCTGCTTGATACAAGTGGGGAAAGTTAGTGTAAAGATGGGACATACAATTGGGTAAAACTTGTGGGACACAGGGAAGTAATATCTGTGACACAGACATAAAAAAGCTTGAAGATGCTCATCCACATACAACAAGGTTTAGCTGGGACCACAATGGATATTGTTCCATGGTATTACCTTTTGTGTCTCCCAGCTGTATTCTATTATGTCTCCCAGCATTACCCTTGGTGTCCCCCAGCTTTATCATATTATGTCTCCCAGGTTTATCCTATTATGTCTCCCAGGTTTATCCTATTATGTCTCCCAGAATTATCCTATTGTGTCTCCCAGCTGTATTCTATTATGTCTCCCAGCATTACCCTTGGTGTCCCCCAGCTTTATCCTATTGTGTCTCACAGCTTTATCATATTATGTCTCCCAGGTTTATCCTATTGTGTCTACCAGAATTATCCTATTGTTTTTCCTACCTTTATCCTATTGTGTCTCCCAGCTTTATCCTATTATGTCTCCCACCTTTATTCTATTGTGTCTCCCAGCTTTATTCTATTATGTCACCCAGCTTTATCCTATTGTGTCTCCCAGAATTATCCTATTGTGTCTCTCAGCTTTATCCTATTGTGTCTCCCAGCTTTATCCTATTGTGTCTTCTAGCATTACCCTTTGTGTCTCCCAGGTTTATCATATTATGTCTCCTAGGTTTATCATATTATGTCTCCAAGCTTTATCCTATTATGTCTCCCAGCTTTATCATATTATGTCTCCTAGGTTTATCCTATTATGTCTCCCAGCTTTATCATATTATGTCTCCTAGGTTTATCCTATTATGTCTCCCAGCTTTATCCTATTATGTCTCCAAGCTTTATCCTATTATGTCTCCTAGGTTTATCCTATTATGTCTCTCAGCTTTATTCTATTATGTCTCCCAGCTTTATCATATTATGTCTCCCAGATTTATCCTATTATGTCTCCCAGCTTTATCCTTTTGTGTCTCCCAGCTTTATTCTATTGTGTCTCCCAGCTTTATCATATTATGTCTCCTAGGTTTATCCTATTATGTCTCCCAGCTGTATCCTATTATGTCTCCCAGCATTACCCTTGGTGTCCCCCAGCTTTATCCTATTATGTCTCCAAGCTTTATCCTATTATGTCTCCCAGCTTTATCCTATTATGTCTCCAAGCTTTATCCTATTATGTCTCCCAGCTTTATCCTATTATGTCTCCCAGCTTTATCCTATTGTGTCTCCCAGCTTTATTCTATTGTGTCTCCCAGCTTTATCATATTATGTCTCCTAGGTTTATCCTATTATGTCTCCCAGCTGTATCCTATTATGTCTCCCAGCATTACCCTTGGTGTCCCCCAGCTTTATCCTATTATGTCTCCAAGCTTTATCCTATTATGTCTCCCAGCTTTATTCTATTGTGTCTCCCAACTTTATGCATTGAGTCGCCCACCTTTATTTGTTTTTCGCTTCCAGCGTTACCCCCTTGTGTATCCCAGTTTTCTCTCATGTGTATCAGTATTACCTCCTTATATACCCCAGCCTTACAAACCTGAGTTACCCAACTGTAACCTCTTCCATATGTATCTTCCAGTTTAAAACCCCCTTTATCTTCCGGTTTTATCCTCTTGTATTTTTCACCTTTAATCGCTTTCTACCTTTGTGTCTCCATGCTTTTCCCCATTGGTCTCCCATCTTTACACTTGGTTTTACCTTCTTATGTCTGCTTTCTTTACCTCATTTAATCTTCCGCTTTTTCCTGCTTGTATATCCCAGTTTTACTCCCCTGTGTTTTCTTATTGCGTCTACCATTTTCCCCTCTTGGATCTAATCATGTATTTGGCAAATATGTAGACATTTTTTATGTTAAGACAACCTATTGATTGGATACCCTCGTCATCACACTATTGATAATTATAATGGTAAATGTAAGTGAATATAGTGAATCTCACTATAGCAATAGCACTTTAGTGAATTTTAGCTGTGTCATTGGGCACTGAAATCTATAGGGTACTGTATGTTTATCAAAAACGGTTAAAAGTTAATTAAAAAGAGTTTAACATTGTTAAATAGGCCACAAAGAAAACATAAGAAGCAAGTATATTTTGTAACCCAAAACATCCACTTTTTAACTCATTAGATAATTATATCCCAATATGTTTAAATTATTAGTGCCATTGGTTCCTCTATATGTTGTCTCCTCGGAGCCAACTGTTGGACATCTCAGTCCAAGAACTGTAGTATTTACTAGCACTATATAATGGGAGCCAAAGCCTCTTTATCAGTGTTTAATGGAAATCCATGACTTTTCATAACAGGAAAACTATTACAGAGAGGCAATGAAATGAAAAACGATTTCCAGAAACTATTTTCCATCCTATTAAGTATTTGCTATAAAATCAAACTGCTCTATAATGTTGGTTGTTCTGAAAAAAAATATGTAAGTAATTATATTTGTTTTTACTTGTGAAAATGTATACTGGCTAAAAATAGGATGCAGAGACTTGAAAAAGAAAATAAATAAAGTATACAAATCTCCCCACACTCCGGGAACTTTGATCCCTATTATATTAGGAGGTCACAAATGACTCAGACCGGTGATTTTAGCTGCGGGAGTTTATAAATGTTTAGATGTATTCTATTGACTCAAGCTGGCAATTTACGTTTTTAAGCCTTCACTCATAAATCCCTGCCTTTTTAAGTAGCTTTTCAGGGGGCGTGATCATATGATCTGACAACATGTAAGCAAGGCCGTAATTTACTTCTTAGACACATCCAATAGTAAATGAGATGAAGTTAGTAAAACATAGAAGTCAAACGTAATCTGCAATTAGAGGTTAAGAATTAATGATTGTGTCAATAAGTAATATTTGCCGCAATCCAGCAATGTAGCAATCAATAGAATACATTAAAACATCTGTTCTAGTCCATGTGGGTTCCATGATATTGATTAACTCCTTAAGTCCTGGGTTCCATATTGCACATTTTTTAATTGCATATTTGTGGTTTGTGCAATTAATTATAATGTCTTTCCATACCTTCCAGTGCTTTTAAAGTACAGTATTGTATGTTTAATTGCTTTTACAACTCTAATAAGTGTTTGAAGAAACCCTTGCAAGTCCTTTTCAGTACTCGTGATATTTTTGACCAAAACACATTTTATCAGACTTAATTTGCGATCTAGCGATACGGGTTTAATAGAATATTGATTATGTGTAACTTCTATTATTTAGAGCTTGTAATATTTGAGCTGTACTTTGACCAATGGAGTTCTAAGCTAGTATTTGCGTCTTTGCTTGGCCTGTAGTGATTGTGGGCGGGTAACTCGTAATCGGATTGCGAGTAGCTAATGTGTATATATTTTCGAATTGGGTAATAGAATAGGGCGCTGCTGAAAACAAATTCATAGCAACATAATTACTTATGAAGGTAATACATTACACACTATACTATGCATATTTTCAAGTGTAGTTCTTTAAGCAGTAAATTAAAAAACGACCATATACTAAGAATATTATAGGGGTATAAGAACCTATATGGATAATTCAATGAGAGGGTTAGGTGCATAAATCATTTTGTTAGGAAATGATATTATCCTGACTCCTTCTTGTCTGCATCTCTTGGTGGGTCATATTGGTTATAGCTGGGAACTTACACATGGAAGGTCGGGGAAATAGTATAGTCATTTATAATATATAATATTATGTGTCATTTATACTATTATAGAAAACCAAAATGACACTGAGTCATGGGGGTCACAAACCTCTAACTGGAAATTAATGACCTATTGCTGTTTTTTAGCTTGTCACTGGATGACTTATAATGTTAATTTTCTGTCCTATATTTTGATCTTTCAATATTCATAAGAAAAAATCCAGGCACATAAAGGTTTCACTGACCTCGGGAAATCTGTCACTCATTATTAAACTCCTGTTATCTCGTGTCTGTGGTTCATAAGGTCCTAAATTTTACAACTATCATAAAAATTAATACAATGGAAATAAAGCTCTACAGGCATTTTATTAAGTATCTATGATTTGTATGATAGGAGATTGAATGATTTATTATAGGTATCTGCTGCAGCATAGATAGGGTTAATCTTACTTTCCATATATTTCTCATTATTATAGCTTAGTTGTGCATGAACAGAAAGGAGATAATATATATTTTTCATTAGGCTACAAAAAAAAACTAAATAAATACATAAATATGTATATATATATATATATATATATATATATATATATATATATATATATATATATATAATAAAAGACAGTAACATTTCCCTTTGTGTAAATACTAAATAACATATGTAAGCATGCATATTCAGAATGTGTGGACGCAAATCATTGATAGTCATTTAATTCAGACACATTTTATCATTTGTTTTTGTCTGAACAGTCCTAGTTTGGGGGAACCATAAGGAACAGTCAGGAGTTTGGGGGAACCATAAGGAAAGTTCTGTAGGTGATAATGAGTGGTGGTGCCGGAAGGTGTTTCGATGATGTTTATAGAATTCCATGTCCATATTAAAGGAAATCAAGACAAACTGTTCACTAGAAGGTATGAACATGAGGCCGAAGCTTTAATATTTTGTCCGTATCATAAGACAACAGGATTCCCTAGAGAAAACTTTGATGCTGCGAAAGATTTAAGTCACACGAAGAAGGGGACTTCAGAGGCGGAGATGGATAGATGAGGTCATTGAAGCAATGAGCATGATCTTTATGGAGCTCAGAGAGGCAGTGGCTGACAGATGTTTTAATTTACGCATCGAAGATATTGGAAACCACTGAAGAGGTTGGCATGTCGGAACATCAGATCAGTAGTAACCGGTGAGATGTATCGGAGACATTTATATGGATTGGGAAGAATCAGTTGGGGAAGGAGTATTAGAAAGGAGTTGCAGTAGTTAAAGCTGGCTTGTGTGAGAAAAGGATGGGTTCTGGATCTGTACTGGCCAAGGTTTGGACCCTGTTTTAATGGGTGGCGTGAAGTAGACAGCAGTCAAGTATTGTAATGTTGACTTACGTTCAGAGATGTTGGTTTTGCTATGTTTGTTTATTGCTAGTCTTGAAATGTTGCCAGGTGATTATGGATTTCTGCTTGTTACCATATCCTCTCAATGTTGAAAGCAAACGGATTTACTCTAATTTACTTGAGCAGCAA
Organism: Discoglossus pictus; assembly: GCA_027410445.1. Lineage (NCBI taxonomy): Eukaryota > Metazoa > Chordata > Amphibia > Anura > Alytidae > Discoglossus > Discoglossus pictus. The sequence continues at coordinate 19,536,552 of CM050165.1, read as the reverse complement.
ATGTAATTTTGTGTTTCTTCTTAAACTGTAATGCAATTAACTGCTTCTACATGAAGAAAAGTTAAAGGTCTTTCATATCATCATTCGGAGATTACCACAGTCCAAGGAAAAAAAGCATTTAATACAGAAACTTTAGCTGGAGCGAAACGGGTTGTACTAATAACAATAACACACTTATAATACTATCGTACATCTAATGAATAATATATAGTCACAGGCTTTCTCAGATAAATGTGAATTTAACAGACTTACAGCCCTATTAAACTCGGGCTATGTGTAAAACCGTATTGTAGAAAGTAGGACCTATGGCTATTAAATTAGCCCTGTAAAGCTGGCCGCTGCCCATCTACGGATTTGGTGTGAAAAAAGCCTATGGGATGAGGAATGTTGAACTTCGCGGCCGCAAATCCTTTGATCTGTCAACCCCGTAACCGCTACAATTCCAATTATGCTATTAAATTGCAACAAAGTCACTCGCGAGCAAGCCCGTAATATGCAAATGTAGCCCAAAGCCCGATGAGTGCTGGAGAGGGCTCGCAAGGGGGTTAAAGTCCAATCCGTAGCACTTTAAATGCAAATATCACCACACTACTGTACATTTATTGAAAGGGAAAGTGATGTTAGGTCTTAGAATTAATAGCACAACATTCTGAAGCCCCCAAATCGGCCCCAAAAAATACTTGATTTCATGTTTACATTTTGTGTTATATCGATCCTGGCAATCAATGTGTTAATACATATACTGTAACTCGCATGTAATAGAATATCATATTTACAGCTTTATTAATATTGCATTATTCCGGAATGTGGGTCCGATTGTAACTCGTAATTGAATCCCGTAAGACTTTGAAATCCAACCTCCATTTTTCTGTGATGAAATTATGACGATCTCTGTTTCCATTGGCTCCATCGAAACTACGGGTTTGCTTAATTGATCACCTACAATGCTGCAAGTCCGATGGCCGACAAATGGTTTACGGGTTTGCGTATCAAGCTTGTAACTCGCAGCCCGATCGAATTTAATAGCACAGTAACTCAGCCAAATTTCAAGCCCGCAGCCATTGCGGGTCCACAGTGCACTTACGGTGCTCAAATTTAATGTGGCTGCGTAAAACTCCCATGACACTTGTACTCATTGGTTCATTTTCTAAATTAATTTCTGAAAGTCCTGATAATTAGAGTGAAATACAATATGTTTCTGACCATATCTAACAGTTAATCTTCTCTTCCTATATGCCAGGGGTGTCCAAGTTCGGGCCTGGTGGGCCGCACACAGGCCTGGATTTGGGGATATCCCTGCTGCACCCAGGTGAGACTATCACTTCTTTAGTCATGGTGATTGACTCACCTGTGCACCGAAAGGAAAACCTCAAATCCAGGCCTGGATGTGGCCAACCAGGACCGAACTGGGACATCCCTGCTATATGCTATAGGAAGGTAACGGTTTATAGCATAGATTAGATACTCTTTAAATACATGTTCAAAAAAATAACTGTTCTATGTTTCTGAGGGCGAGCTGAGTTAGAAAGTTACCAAAATAAAATTAGTATGAGTATGACTCCTATATAATGCCCTTTTCAGCTTAATAAAATCTGAGTGTTGTTGAAAATGTGGCTGAATTGCATCAAATTAATGTAAATAAGTACTCAAGTTTTTTAAGTTTTCTGCTTTCCTTATGCAGATGCATATAGTATGCCTTTTAGGGACATACATTTTTCCATGAAAGCATGAAAATGGTATATTGTTTAGATTAGAGAAAAAAAAAACAATAATGGATAATATGTATTAGGGTGTGGATAAGTGGCGTTAACAGTTGAAATTACATGTTTTTATAATAATTCATGAAATTCAACCACACCTAAATTTTTCATTCCCAAGTCCCAACTATGGAAACTATAAATTGATATGGGATCTATCCTGTTATGGTGTTGGGACAGGTCCACTGCTGCAGTGTGGCCTCCAACTGCTAGATGGCGCTGCCGATGTTTTGCAGCGCTGCCAATATGTGAGAGAAGTTCTAAGCTTATAACGTTAGACTAACCCTTGAACTAACCCTAACCCTCAACCAAACCTTCACCCTAACCCTAACAGTTTACCAAAGCCTTGACTCTATGATATGGCACTGCAATATCGGCAGCGCCATCTAGCGGATGCTCACTGTCACTGCTGCTGCCTTGTGCGGCACTACCATAAGAGGATAGGACCTTGATATGTACAAAATGCCTTGAAAGAACATGGTGTGAAGTATATTTGGCTTGTTGAGATCTGCAAACTCCATTATCCTTCAAGGGTAATGATCAGATTACACCAATTACTTTATATGCCAATTTTATTACATACTTCACTCATTCATTTTGCAAAAAAGGAAGTATTGGTGTTATAAATCTAAATAATAAAGGTATTTAAAGGAAATATGAAAGTAGAAACATTTTCTGTGTAAGAATAATGTTTAGTTGTTAGTTTACATTTACTGGTAAAAACATCTAATATGTCCTAATGTCAGTATCCTTATAATGACGAATCCAGACTCCAAATTCATCCACTTTTTCCAAATCTCATGTTATCTGAGTTTCTTCTTGGTAGTTCTCAACATGTTTTATTTATTGTCTCTGTACACTTGACATTAGGCATATTAGTAATTGTACGTCCTCTACGTGTTTCACTTACACTTATGCTTCATATATTCTGAATCATCAATGCTACAACTTCACAAATGTTATATTCCTTGCAGGTGTATGCGATGCAGCAAACTTTAATATTTAACTTATAGATAGATAGATGGATAGATAGATAGATTTTATAACTACTAACATTACAAAGTATAAAAAATATAAATAATCTGTAGATTTGCTTTCATTGTAACAGCCATTCATTTTATTATACAGTGGTACAGAATCATGCAGAAAAAAAACATTAGGGGGTCGGTGAAGACCATCAGCAGTATTCAGGTGGCTGATGAAGACCCTGGTACACTCCCAAGTGGTCCATGGACTAGATGCTAGGTGTTATTGTTTATGTGTGCTCAGGCTATACTATATTATTATTAGGCCTAGAAACCACTTGTTGTCCACCAAGACCCCTAGTAATTTTTAAACAAGCCTTCAAAAAAGAACTTTGGGAAACAACGGTGCAACAGGATATTTCTATGTTGTTTATAACCTTTATGGTGCCATACAAAATCCACATTATTCAGTTGATTCAGTACTATAACTCGTAGGATCATATCTACTAAATCATATCTACCATCAAGACTGAAGCAGTCACTTCTCAAGAGGCTCTGCAAATACCACTACTCATGATACCATCCACTCAACAGAATCTCACCCTCCAAGTGCCAGTTCCATCTAATATTAGGACTGGAGCAGTCATATCTGCAAATGCCACTACTCATGATACCATCCACTCAACAGAATCTCACCCTCCAAGTGCCGGTTCCATCTAATATTAGGACTGGAGCAGTCACATCTGCAAATACCACTACTGATGATACCATCCACTCAACAGAATCTCACCCTCCAAGTGCCGGTTCCATCTAATATTAGGACTGGAGCAGTCACATCTGCAAATACCACTACTCATGATACCATCCACTCAACAGAATCTCACCCTCCAAGTGCCAGTTCCATCTACCATTAGGACTAAAGCAGTCACATCTGCAATTACCGCTGGGCCTCAAACCATTAACGCTGCAGAATCTCAGGCCCTCATTCAATTGCGATTTGGCCAATTGAATAGGGCTCTAAATAAGCACATAACATATATTTTTTAAAGAAGTTTTTAGTTAGTAAGCATCTATCCAAAAGCAAGGTTTTCACTAACTAAAAACTTAATTTAAAAAAATATGTTATGTGCTTATTTAGAGCACTATTCAATTGGCCAAATCGCAATTGAATGAGGGCCTCAGTCTCCAACTGCCTTTTTGCCAGTTTTATCTACCTTGTTTACTTTTCCTCTCTAGACCCTCACATGCCACGACTCTTCTACCTCTGAACTCGTATAACTTGTTCTCCCACCTAGGATTTGTGCTAATTTATCACCTCCATTTTGCACAGCTGATACACCCACAACCTTAATCACTAATTAACCCTCTTTTGCTCTTGTTTCTTCCTTTAAATACTTCTACTTTTGTTTCAATAATCCCTTTAGATTGTAAATTTGCAAGTTTTCAATCTTGTATGGTGTTTTGAAACACCATGTATTTGGGCCTCTATTTTTTCACGTGTTTAAATTATATTTTAATTTTTTTCTTTATACTTAACTCCTGTACAGCGCTACGCAATATATTGAAAATATATTGGTGCTTTATAAAAAACTGTAATAATTATAATAATAATAATAATAATAAAAAAAAATTCTGAAATGTTAGGGATGTTTGGAGATGTCTTAGGAAACCTATCCTTTCCTATATTGCGCTGAAGAGAGTATATATTGTACTACAATTTGACATCTCCAGATATCTTTAACATTTCACAATTCAAACAAGCACTGTATTAATCCAATCTTGACAACTTTATTATAAATAACATTATTATAATACATCCAGAATTTTCCGATTTTTTTTCCTGCATTTTCTTCATTTAAAATGAATCTAATTATTTCTTACATAAGCCACTTATGCTCGTACAAGAAGTGTGTGCGTCACAAATCTGCAGTGATGTTTTGACCTTTCAGTAATTATGGTCTGCTAATTTCTTACAGCATTCCATTTATAATTGAATTCCCTTTCGCTGACTTGGAAATCTTTACAAATGATGGAATATGCTATGGCCATTTTTATTTGTTCCAGTAAAAGTGCTGATTGCTACATTTATCCAGTAGGAAAGCAAGTTGGGTGCAAATCATTAGTTGGTATCTTGATATGGAACAGAAACTCTTCATAGAGGAAGGTAAAGACATGTGAAATTAAAAAATGCTTGGTTCTTCTAGGCTCACTTTCTTATTATATATAAAAATATTAATTTTTATTACAGTCTTGTCAACTTTTTGAGTTATTGTAGGGAAAATACATATTTTGTATCTCCACTGTATTTTATTAAGTATCCACAGGATGTTATTTTGCATTCATTCATTTATTCACTCATTTATATCCTATATCAATGCATGGTACAGTAGGCATTGCACCTATTTTGTATCCAGTTATCAGTTCTGCTTATTTGCTTCATTTTATTCTATAATCTAAACAGTTTTTTCTATGACAGTCAGAGACTACAACGGGGGGGCTGGAGACATTCATTTAGCATGTCCTCAGGGCCGGCCCTGTATATCTGTGTGTGTTTAACTTTATCCCTACCTGCTAAGGAATATCATATAATGCTATGCAAATAATAATGAGAACAGACCACTGCATATATCCTTCTGTGAAATGTGCTGTGTTCTCCAAGCTTGTAAATAAAAGATACTTGATTGACGTCACTGGTTATGACCCCTTATTTGACTGAGGCCTGTAGAAGGTGCACTGAAAATTGATTTTCCCTTTTCATTATGTATTGTATTACATTATAACCAGTGTCTATAAAAGTGTTGTTATGAAACTTTTAATTTACTATTGACTGTTCCATGAGGTACAAGTGGGGATAAACTTCGACAGGCAGAGTTAAGTAGAGTAATAAGATAACATATTTCCACTTCATCTGCTGTTTATGGGTCATTTTTATCAGGTCAGGATACATTGTAGCATAAATAACCCTATAGAAAACATAGATAGTGGGCATAAATAACCCATTTTATTTAATGCACTTTGATATTGATATATTAAATTATATATTAGGTAATCTGAATGGATTAAAAGACCAAGGAGCCAATCAGACTACATTGCATTCTGCACAAGACTTGTGAAATTATATATTTCAGCTAAAAATAAGTTATTTTTATAAGAATGTGCAAGCTTTAAATATGTATATAAAATGTGTATACATGTCATGACCCTCTACTGTTTCCCTTAACTACACTGAACTTGTATTTGATATTATCATTTAAAAAACCTTATAATTGTAAATCACTGTGTCCATTGTGATACTATCGCGGGTAGCTGTGTTGTTTTTTGTCACGTTGTTTTGCTCATATAATATGTTCTCTATGGACACATAACCTAACGTCTAATTTCTAATAATAGCACACACCGCTGTTTGCTGTATCTAATTCTACCCTTAGCCTCCCATTCATTATTTTCTGTTCCCTAATCAAGTGCTTGTCAGCTGGGACACTCCAACACTATGTATTTCAAATAACATAATGTGCAAACTGCATGTATATAGTTAGATGTATGCCTTATATTTTTGTCATATTTATTTGTATTTATAAAGTGCTGATACTTTATACAGATCCTATTTATGATAGTTACAGATTTAGTGTAAATAAAATGGAAAGTTGTGAGCAGAGGCCCAGTGCAAAATGATTTGAAGGGCCCCCTTCCAACTTATCTATACAAGGTAAATGCTTATAGGGGACAATAATACTCTAAAAAATATATGTAGTTATCCAGACAACCGTTAAGATGATGAGATCAAAAACTGGCAAATACAGAGCCCTGCAAAAGTATTCACCCCCTCTTGGCATTTTTCGTGTTTTGTTGCCTCACAGCCTGGATTTAACATGGATTCTTTCAGGATTTGCATCATTTAATTTACAGAACATGCCCACAACTTTGAAGATGTTTTTTTTTTATTATTATGAAGCAAACGACAAATAGGACAAAATAACAGAAAAAGTCAATGTGCATAACTATTCACCCCCCTAAAGTCAATACTTTGTAGAGCCACCTTTTGCGGCAATCACAGCTCCAAGTCGCTGGGATTTTTGTCCATTCCTCCTTGCAAAACTGCTCCAGCTCCTTCAAGTTGGATGGTTTGTGCTTGTGAACAGCAATCTTTAAGTCTGACCACAGATTTTCTATTGGATTGAGGTCTGGGCTTTGACTAGGCTATTCCAACGCATTTACATGTTTCCCCTTAAACCCCCCAAGTGTTGCTTTAGCAGTGTGGTTGGGGGTCATTGTCCTGCTGGAAGGTGAACCTCCGTCCTAGCCTCAAATCACGCACAGAGTGGTACAGGTTTTTCTCAAGAATATCCCTGTATTTAGCACCATCCATCTGTCCCTCAACTCTGACCAGTTTCCCAGTCCTGGCTGCTGAAAAACATCCCCACAGCATGATGCTGCTACCACCATGTTTCACTGTGGGGATGGTTTTTTGGGTGATGTGATGTGTTGGGTTTGCGCCAGACATAGCGTTTTCTTTGATGGCTGAAAAGTTTAATTTTAGTCTCATCGGACCAGAGCATCTTCCTCCATACATTTTGGGAGTCTCCCACATGCCTTTTCTTAAACTCAAAACGTGCCATTTTGTTTTTTTGCTGAAAATAATGGCTTTCTTCTGGCCACTCTGCCATAAAGCCCAACTCTATGGATCATTGTCGTTCTATGTGCAGATACTCCAGTCTCTGCTGTGGAACTCTGCAGCTCCTCCAGGGTTACCTTAGGTCTCTGTGCTGCCTCTCTGATTAATGCCCTCCTTGCACGGTCCATGGGTTTTGATGGGCGGCCGTCTCTTGGCAGGTTTGCTGTTGTGCCATGTTCTTTCCATTTGGTTATGATAGATTTGATGGTGCTCCTGGGGATCATCAAAGATTTGGATATTTTTCTATAACCTAACCCTGACTTGTACTTCTCAACAACATTGTCCCTTATATGTTTGGAGAGTTCCTTGGTCTTCATGGCAGTGTTTGGTTAGTGGTGCCTCTTGCTTAGGTGTTGCAGCTTATGGGGCCTTTCAAAAAAGAGGTGTATATGTAATAACAGATCATGTGACACTTAGATTGCACACAGGTGGACATCATTTCACTAATTATGTGACTTCTCAAGGTAATTGGTTGCACCAGAGCTTTTTATGGGCTTCATAACAAAGGGGGTGAATACATACGCACATGCCAATTTTCTGTTTTCTATTTCTAAAAAATAGTTTTATGTATATATTTTTCTCATTTCACTTCACCAACTAGACTATTGTGTTCTGATCCATCACATAAAATTCAGATTAACAAAACTTGAACTTAAGGCTGTAATGTAACAAAATAGGTAAAATATCAAGGGGGTGAATTCTTATGCAAGGCACTGTATATATATATAAAATATCAAGGGGGTGAATACTTATGCAAGGCACTGTACCTCTAAATAATACTCTTCATTACTTACACCTCTATTACCATTTATTTCCTTTCCAATAGTATTTTTACCATTTTGGTTTCAGTGAAATAATAAGGTTTAAAGCAACCGGAGGCCCTTTTAAGGACCAGAGGATTGCATATGAGACCGTCTATTGAGTTCCCCATCTATAAGTATAGCAAACTAACCAGAAGCATCATAGAGAGAACAGTTGATAGCTTAGTGTGGGAATGACCCCTATAGTTACTGAGGTAATTAAAGCAATTAACATATACTGTATTTATCGATATAGTAATATTAATTTACATGTAGAAGGGGTATGGCAGAGGCGGAGATGGATAGGTGACTTCATTGAAGCAATTAACATGAACTTGAGGGAGCGATGACAGATGTGCCTTGCGTGCTGCAGACCACAGGACAGGAGCATCGGACAGAACTGAATGACTAAACAACAACAATAGTCATCAATATGTTCTTTTCAAAAACTACACTTAATGATGGAAAATGTTCTTAAAATATAAAACAATAAAGCTTTTAATTTATGAACTATTATATGGAATTATACTGTAGCAGGAGCCATAATTTTTATTTGTATCTGCTTCTACAAGGGCGCTGGGGCCCTGAATGCAGAGAACTCGTCGGGTGCCTCTATTGAAATGTGACATTTTAGGACTAATGGCATCTCCCCAGTCTAGAAGGTTATTATCACATTTACGTAACTCTTCAAAAAGAGCATAATTTAAATATGGTACTAGAGCGTCTCTATTGGTAAATTATCCATTAGCCCTGTAACATCCTTCTTGACTTATTATACTTTGTATTATAAACCGTTGCATTTATGTCCGTACTGTATCCTGTGAGTCACCTTCTACTCCGAAAAGGACAATAAATTTGCTGTGTCTTCTTGATTTGTTGGATACCTTTTCAAGGAAAGCCAATGCACCTCACTGATGAATTTAGGATCATAATAGAAACTAAACAAGTAGCCAGCAAATTAGTTTCATATTTTTATCATCTGTTGCTTGATTTATATGTTTTTCAGCGCTCGGACGCGTAAAGTATGATGACTACGAGAATGAACATTTAATTTCTTTTTTTCTCAAGGTTGGCATCAGTTACTTAAGTAATGTGTGATTTATGTAGTAGACCAAAGCTTCTATTTGCACAGCGCCACAAATCTCCGGCATGTCTCACTCTGCGGAAAGGAAGGAAAAACGGAAAAAAAGTATAAAAAACATAATACAAAGACATTATATCACTGTCATATTGTGCGGATGTAAATTTACACCACACACTTAATTTCTGAAATCAGACAGGTAGTGAGGACAATTTATACAGTCGATGAAAAATAAATCCAAGCTTTAAATTGATATCAACAACGAAGAAAAACACACCAGTGACGCCATACTATCTATAATATATTATATATTTTAAATATATACCTTTTTTTAAAATAAATATATAATTAAATTGATTTTATTTATTGACCAAATGATTTCAAATCAAATAGTAAACTTTAAGGTTATGGGATCTTTATAAAGGACTTTCAGATTAACTATATTATTGATAAAGTGCCAACGTTTTATGCAACTCAGCGTCTCAAAATGACTTAGCATGCTAATTAGTGACTGTGTAGCTAATTGATGTGGGAGAGGGACCTGCAATATTCATTGGCATCGGCTTGTATTCTTAAACCACATGGCTGAGAGGAGTTTAAGATTTTGTAGGATCAGTAAAGGAAGGATTTTACAAGGCATTTTACTATCCAGCCAATGGGTGTACTGAAATGGCACAGGCTCATGGTAATGGTTACACGGTCATGGTGACATGATTGTGGTTACATGGTCCTGGTGAGAGGCTCATGGTCATGTTGCATGGTTATGGTTACAGGGTCATGGCTACATGGTCATTGTGACAGGCTAATTTTCATTGTTACATGTTCATGGTGATAGGCTCATGGTCATGGTTACATAGTCATGGTAAGAGGCTCATGGCGAGAGGCTCTGGGTCATGGTTACATTGTCATTGTGACAGGCTCATAGTCGTGGTTACATAGTCATGATGAAAGGCTCATGGTCGTGGTTACATGGTCATGATGACAGGCTCATGGTCGTGGTTACATAGTCATGATGACAGGCTCATGGTCGTGGTTACATGGTCATGATGACAGGCTCATGGTCGTGGTTACATAGTCATGATGAAAGGCTCATGGTCGTGGTTACATAGTCATGATGAAACGCTCATGATCGTGGTTACATGGTCATTGTGACAGGGTCATAGTCGTGGTTACATAGTCATGATGACAGGCTCATGGTCGTGGTTACATGGTCATGATGACAGGCTCATGGTCGTGGTTACATAGTCATGATGAAAGGCTCATGGTCGTGGTTACATAGTCATGATGAAACGCTCATGGTCGTGGTTACATGGTCATGATGACAGGCTCATGGTCGTGGTTACATAGTCATGATGAAAGGCTCATGGTCGTGGTTACATAGTCATGATGAAACGCTCATGATCGTGGTTACATGGTCATGATGACAGGCTCATGGTCGTGGTTACATAGTCATGATGAAAGGCTCATGGTCGTGGCTACATAGTCATGATGAAACGCTCATGGTCGGGTTACATGGTCATGATGACAGGCTCATGGTCGTGGTTACATAGTCATGATGAAAGGCTCATGATCGTGGTTACATGGTCATGATGACAGGCTCATAGTCATGGTTACATGGTCATGGTGATAGGCTCATAGTCATGTTACATGGTCATGGTGATAGGATCATAGTCGTGTTACATGGTCATGATGACAGGCTCATGGTTGTGGTTACATGGTCATGGTGACAGGCTCATAGTCGTGGTTACATGGTCATGGTGATAAGCTCATAGTCATGTTACATAGTCATGCTAATAGGCTCATAGTCATGACACGCTTTTGTTTTTTTTACACTGGCTAAGATTGTTGAGGGTCTCTGGAATACCTCTCCTACTGCCTAAAGTAAATTTCTCCTCAACAACTAGTGTATCACTTTCTCTTTCCAAATAACTCACTTTCATCACTTCATTTCCTCAAAGCTCCTTGAAACTTTTTGTTATGTATAAAATTGTTGTTGATGTTTAGTCGTTCAGTCATTTCCAACTCTTCATGACCTTATGGCCCGCAGCACGCCAGGCACATCTTGTGTATGGTTGTGCTCATCCATAATGTTATCTGGCAAATATACTGGAGTGGGTTAGCAGTTCCTTCTCCAGTGAACTGCAATTTGTCTGACCTCTCTACTATGTCCTGGCCACATGATATATCTCACAGCTAGGTAGTGATCCAGAGGGGGATGTATAAAATACAAAATGGCTAATACAAATTATGATGTGCAGCCATTAAGAAGAGGTAGTACAAGAATACCACTATAGGTAAGGAATAAAACTTTTCATGTTTATGATTTATGTACACCTGAGCATAAATACCCTTTTAGAGAAAATGAATGTGTATATAAAGTTTCACCTTGTCCGGCTTCAGAACGTCCTAGTTACCTTGAGCTAAAAGAGGTCTGTTTATATATTGAGAGGGAAGAGGATTTGTTATTTTATTGGAGTGACCCAATCCTAAGCGCTACGGAATATGTTGGCACATTATAAATAAACGATAATAATGTGTTTTATTGGTTATAGTTAACATTAGCAATTTCAGACAATTATGTGTGAATAAAATGCCAATATGAATCTAGACTGAATTCGCATTCATCATCTCAATTTTCAACCTTTCAGTCTACCGGGTACTTTTTATTTTTCTTAAGTCTGGTTTCTAGCACATGGATATTTTTTTCTACATGTATGGGACTTGACACATAATTAAACAAGATTTTTAAGGGACCACCTTGTGGGTATAGACAGGAAGCCAAATAATTCCTTCACGGCACTGGCCTTTTCTGTGGGGTGTGTTTTATTATTACATCTACCTTCTTCTACACATGCTCAGAAGCAAATAGTTGCAAGGTAACCTGCAAGTCAGGCTCATTAAGAGATGTATGTACCCTTTTCATAAATGTAACTTACATTAAAGTATCTTAGATGCCTCTAGGACCCAGCATCAAAACAATGTATTTTATATTAACAGATTAGCTTTATTGGTTTTACTCTGCCTGATTGTAGTTTGTGTCTTATGAGCATTGTTGGCGCTCCTTGTGAGGCGCGCAGTGAAGGGATTTGCCGTTTATTGCGATACTGTGGTGTTTTTTTTATGCTTTTTTTATATGCAGTTTTTCCTGCTAATTATTTAATTAAATCATACATTAATACACTTTACCTATGTGTAAGTAAGCAATGTGCTGAAGAGCTGACAATCAGTTTTGCTGTTCCTGCAGCATACAATGTAGGTTTGCAGTGTTGTTGAGCTGAGGTGTAAATGTCAGCAATGTGTGCAGTGTGTAGTGTAAATAGGCTGCATGCGCGAGGGGAAGCCTTTAGTGTAGCTGTGTACTTCCGCATTGTGTAAATTAGTGTTGTAAAATGGCCGCGATTGTGTATGTGGTACGCGGCTGTGGATGATTTAGCGTCCTTGCTAATAGTGTATCTTGTACCTTGTACAACTTTTTGTAAAACTTGTATGTGCTTGGTGGTGTTCTGTGGCTTTAGGGGTCATATAGCCTCCTTTTCGTTTTTTCGGCGCCCATTTTTTCTCTTGCTTATGGGATTTTCAAGTGTCTAAACTCGATAAATTGGACTTAAATTGAGGTGTAACCTGACTTCCAGACATCCTGGGTGTCCCCCCTTGCTGTGGGTAAGGTTTTTATTTCATTTTTGTGTGTATTTAGTGTTTTTTTTTATGTTTTCCGCTGTGTGCGGGTCGGCTGTTAAGGTCATTTTTTTGCGTCTTTGTAATTTTTTTTTCTTAGTCCCGCGGCTCATAGTTTTTTAGTGTAAGTTCGTATTTTTTTTTCTAAGTCCCTTTGCTCGTATTTTTTTGTGTAAGCCGTATTTAGTCATTGCGTGTTAGAGTTTTTTTGTGGGTGTTTTTTTTTTTGTGGGTGTTTTTTTTTGTGGTTGTTTGCAACCGCTTGTGAGGCGCCGTAGAGCCTCCACCTCCGCAAAAGTGACCCCTCGCTAATTCCTGCTAACTTTGGAGCCTCCACCTTCCGGAAATGCGGCCCCTCGCGAGCTCTCAAAGCGTGACGTCGTTTCGTAGTTTGACAACTATTAGATGTGATTATAGTTCATTTATAACGCGCCAACATATTCTGTAGCGATATACATAAGTGCTTGGAAAGCGCGTGAAGGTTCACCAATGGGTTAAAGTGACACTAGCCAAGTCTTCAGTCCCATACATGTGTACCATAAATGTACAAATTCTACATCTCCGTCTCCAATATGCCACTGATATTGCTCAGTATAATAATATAATAATAACAGTGCATGTCCAACATCACTTCCAAACTAATCATCCAAGAAAAAGTGGCAGATGGCTTCCATGCCGATTCAATCAAAAAATTTTGATGAGCGATTGTCAATTGAATTGATATATTGCATAAATGTTTTCTGTGCCAAACGCAACAAAAACATGCATTAAAAATCGCTTCAATAAAAAGGTTTGTAATTTTGATAACAAATGCACAAGTACAAACAAGTTCCATATTGGGTGGCATGAGATTCGCCCTACAACCTCCCTTGTGAAGCCTGACACACAGGTACCCTTGGGCAAAACTGAAGTACAATAAATCTATTTTACGAATCATTGCTCTTCACATATGTACCTTGGAGCGGATGGTTATGCAAATTGAATCTTATTACATCGTGACAGCCAAGCGCCATATCTGCAATGTCCTGATCAGCAAATTACCAAGAGACCAATCTGAATTTTAAATATAACTATTTTAGTTTATTCAATATACAATAACAAAACACTTGTTTTTTTAATGACTTTGCTTTTTCAAAACAGCCTTGTGAGCGCATAATTAAAATAACAATTATACAAGAAACGTTTCGTTCCGCTCATTAATTATTTTTAGCTCAAGCATTGAATTTTGGTGCCACAGAACATCTTATACCATATAAATATGGACACGTTATGTATATTCCCAAATAATGCTTCTGAAATGGTACAATTCTTGCGAATTGCTTTTGGAAGTGATTCTAGAAGTTGCCTAAATTGTTAATTTCAGTAATTTGTCCATATAAAATATCCAAAACAATGTTTTTTATAATACATCCTAATCTGTGTAATAGTTTATTGATTCCAGCATATAAATGTAATATAACTTTGTACTAGAACTTTACTACTTCTCCGAAAAAATGTTTTCTATTTACCAATATTAAAAATGGCACCCAGGGAGGAATGGTTTTATGCCCAGTTACAGAGCTGAGTGCATTAGATAAAGGAGATGGGCACATTGGTGGGTATAGGAGGGAAGTCATGGCAATGGAGGTGTCTATGAGTCAGGATACAGGTGCATATATGAGTCAGATTAATGGAGATGGGTATGAGTGAAGGTATAAAGGAGGTGGGCATGAAACATTATAAAGGAGGTGGGCATGAAACATTATAAAGGAGGTGGGCATGAAACATTATAAAGGACTGAGTAAAAGAGGTTATTATCAATCAGTATAAAGGAGGTGGATATGAGTCAGTTTAATGGAAGCCGATATGAGTGAAGGTATAAAGGAGGTGGATATGAGTTTGTAAAGTAGGGGGAATGGGTTCCCTAGTGGTCCAGTGGTTAGTATTCAGTGTTTTCACCACTGCAACCTTGGGTTTGATTCCAGTTAGGGAATCAAGAGGTCACACCACCCTGAAGCCATGCAGGGTTGGGCCTGGTCAGTACTTGGATGGAAGACCACCGAGGAATACCAGAGCTGTAGGCTGTGGCCCACTGGAGAATGAACTGGCAACCCACTCCAGTATCTCTGTCATGAATACCAAGTGGATCAGTATGGTGTGTTACGGTCCATGAGGTCACAGGGAGTCAGACATGGATAACAACAAATGAGGTGGATATCGATCAGTATAACAGTATACAGGAGAAGGATATGAGACAGTGTACAGGAGGTGGATATGAGACAGTATAAAGGAGGTGGATATGAGACAGTGTACAGGAGGTGGATATGAGACAGTATAAAGGAGGTGGATATGAGACAGTGTACAGGAGGTGGATATGAGATAGTATACAGGAGGTGGATATGAGACAGTGTACAGGAGGTGGATATGAGACAGTATAAAGGAGGTGGATATGAGACAGTGTAAAGGAGGTGGATATGAGACAGCGTAAAGGAGGTGGATATGAGACAGTATAAAGGAGGTGGATATGAGATAGTATAAAGGAGAAGGATATGAGACAGTATAAAGGAGGTGGATATGAGACAGTGTAAAGGAGGTGGATATGAGACAGTATAAAGGAGGTGGATATGAGACAGTGTAAAGGAGGTGGATATGAGACAGCGTAAAGGAGGTGGATATGAGACAGTATAAAGGAGGTGGATATGAGATAGTATAAAGGAGAAGGATATGAGACAGTATAAAGGAGGTGGATATGAGACAGTGTAAAGGAGGTGGATATGAGACAGTGTAAAGGAGGTGGATATGAGACAGTGTAAAGGAGGTGGATATGAGACAGTGTAAAGGAGGTGGATATGAGACAGTATAAAGGAGGTGGATATGAGACAGTGTACAGGAGGTGGATATGAGACAGTATACAGGAGGTGGATATGAGACAGTATAAAGGAGGTGGATATGAGATAGTATACAGGAGAAGGATATGAGACAGTATAAAGGAGGTGGATATGAGACAGTGTACAGGAGGTGGATATGAGACAGTATACAGGAGGTGGATATGAGATAGTATAAAGGAGGTGGATATGAGATAGTATACAGGAGAAGGATATGAGACAGTATAAAGGAGGTGGATATGAGACAGTGTACAGGAGGTGGATATGAGACAGTATACAGGAGGTGGAAATGAGACAGTGTAAAGGAGGTGGATATGAGACAGTATAAAGGAGGTGGATATGAGACAGTGTAAAGGAGGTGGATATGAGACAGTGTAAAGGAGGTGGATATGAGACAGTGTAAAGGAGGTGGATATGAGACAGTATACAGGAGGTGGATATGAGACAGTGTAAAGGAGGTGGATATGAGACAGTGTACAGGAGGTGGATATGAGACAGTATACAGGAGGTGGATATGAGACAGTGTAAAGGAGGTGGATATGAGACAGTATAAAGGAGGTGGATATGAGACAGTGTAAAGGAGGTGGATATGAGACAGTGTAAAGGAGGTGGATATGAGACAGTGTAAAGGAGGTGGATATGAGACAGTATACAGGAGGTATATATGAGACAGTATAAAGGAGGTGGATATGAGACAGTATACAGGAGGTGGATATGAGACAGTGTAAAGGAGGTGGATATGAGACAGTGTAAAGGAGGTGGATATGAGACAGTATACAGGAGATGAAAAGGAGACAGTATAAAGGAGGTGGATTTGAGACAGTGTAAAGGAAGTGGATATGAGACAGTATACAGGACGTGGATATGAGACAGTATACAGGAGATGAAAAGGAGACAGTATAAAGGAGGTGGATATGAGACAGTATACAGGACGTGGATATGAGACAGTATAAAGGAGGTGGATTTGAGACAGTATACAGGACGTGGATATGAGACAGTATAAAGGAGGTGGATTTGAGACAGTGTAAAGGAGGTGGATATGAGACATTATACAGGAGGTGGATATGAGACAGTGTAAAGGAGGTGGATATGAGACAGTGTAAAGGAGGTGGATATGAGACAGTGTAAAGGAGGTGGATATGAGACAGTATACAGGAGGTGGATATGAGACAGTATACAGGAGGTGGATATGAGACAGTATACAGGAGGTGGATATGAGACAGTATAAAGGAGGTGGATTTGAGACAGTATACAGGACGTGGATATGAGACAGTATAAAGGAGGTGGATATGAGACATTATACAGGAGGTGGATATGAGACAGTATAAAGGAGGTGGATATGAGACAGTATAAAGGAGGTGGATATGAGACAGTGTAAAGGAGGTGGATATGAGACAGTGTAAAGGAGGTGGATATGAGACAGTATACAGGAGGTGGATATGAGATAGTATACAGGAGGTGGATATGAGACAGTGTAAAGGAGGTGGATATGAGACAGTATAAAGGAGGTGGATATGAGACAGTATAAAGGAGGTGGATATGAGACAGTATAAAGGAGGTGGATATGAGACAGTGTAAAGGAGGTGGATATGAGACAGTGTAAAGGAGGTGGATATGAGACAGTATACAGGAGGTGGATATGAGACAGTGTAAAGGAGGTGGATATGAGACAGTGTAAAGGAGGTGGATATGAGACAGTATAAAGGAGGTGGATATGAGACAGTATACAGGAGGTGGATATGAGACAGTGTAAAGGAGGTGGATATGAGACAGTGTAAAGGAGGTGGATATGAGACAGTGTACAGGAGGTGGATATGAGACAGTATACAGGAGGTGGATATGAGACAGTGTAAAGGAGGTGGATATGAGATAGTATACAGGAGGTGGATATGAGACAGTGTAAAGGAGGTGGATATGAGACAGTGTAAAGGAGGTGGATATGAGATAGTGTAAAGGAGGTGGATATGAGACAGTATAAAGGAGGTGGATATGAGACAGTATACAGGAGGTGGATATGAGACAGTATAAAGGAGGTGGATATGAGACAGTGTAAAGGAGGTGGATATGAGACAGTATACAGGAGGTGGATATGAGATAGTATAAAGGAGGTGGATATGAGACAGTGTACAGGAGGTGGATATGAGACAGTGTAAAGGAGGTGGATATGAGACAGTGTAAAGGAGGTGGATATGAGACAGTGTAAAGGAGGTGGATATGAGACAGTGTAAAGGAGGTGGATATGAGACAGTGTAAAGGAGGTGGATATGAGATAGTGTAAAGGAGGTGGATATGAGACAGTATAAAGGAGGTGGATATGAGACAGTATACAGGAGGTGGATATGAGACAGTATAAAGGAGGTGGATATGAGACAGTGTAAAGGAGGTGGATATGAGACAGTATACAGGAGGTATATATGAGACAGTGTAAAGGAGGTGGATATGAGACAGTGTAAAGGAGGTAGATATGAGACAGTGTAAAGGAGGTGGATATGAGATAGTGTAAAGGAGGTGGATATGAGACAGTATAAAGGAGGTGGATATGAGACAGTATAAAGGAGGTGGATATGAGACAGTGTAAAGGAGGTGGATATGAGACAGTATAAAGGAGGTGGATATGAGACAGTGTAAAGGAGGTGGATATGAGACAGTATAAAGGAGGTGGATATGAGACAGTATACAGGAGGTGGATATGAGACAGTATAAAGGAGGTGGATATGAGACAGTGTAAAGGAGGTGGATATGAGACAGTATACAGGAGGTATATATGAGACAGTGTAAAGGAGGTGGATATGAGACAGTGTAAAGGAGGTAGATATGAGACAGTGTAAAGGAGGTGGATATGAGACAGTGTAAAGGAGGTGATTATGAGACAGTATACAGGAGGTGGATATGAGACAGTATAAAGGAGGTGGATATGAGACAGTATAAAGGAGGTGGATATGAGACAGTGTAAAGGAGGTGGATATGAGATAGTATAAAGGAGGTGGATATGAGACAGTGTAAAGGAGGTGATTATGAGACAGTATAAAGGAGGTGGATATGAGACAGTATAAAGGAGGTGGATATGAGACAGTATAAAGGAGGTGGATATGAGACAGTGTAAAGGAGGTGGATATGAGATAGTATAAAGGAGGTGGATATGAGACAGTGTAAAGGAGGTGGATATGAGACAGTGTACAGGAGGTGGATATGAGACAGTATACAGGAGGTGGATATGAGACAGTATAAAGGAGGTGGATTTGAGACAGTATAAAGGAGGTGGATATGAGACAGTATAAAGGAGGTAGATATGAGACAGTATAAAGGAGGTGGATATGAGACAGTATAAAGGAGGTGGATATGAGACAGTATACAGGAGGTGGATATGAGACAGTATAAAGGAGGTGGATATGAGACAGTATAAAGGAGGTGGATATGAGACAGTGTAAAGGAGGTGGATATGAGACAGTATACAGGAGGTGGATATGAGACAGTATAAAGGAGGTGGATATGAGACAGTATAAAGGAGGTGGATATGAGACAGTATACAGGAGGTGGATATGAGACAGTATAAAGGAGGTGGATATGAGACAGTATAAAGGAGGTGGATATGAGACAGTATACAGGAGGTGGATATGAGACAGTATAAAGGAGGTGGATATGAGACAGTGTAAAGGAGGTGGATATGAGACAGTATAAAGGAGGTAGATATGAGACAGTATAAAGGAGGTAGATATGAGACAGTATACAGGAGGTGGATATGAGACAGTATAAAGGAGGTGGATATGAGACAGTATAAAGGAGGTGGATATGAGACAGTATACAGTAGGTGGATATGAGACAGTGTAAAGGAGGTGGATATGAGACAGTATAAAGGAGGTGGATATGAGACAGTATACAGGAGGTGGATATGAGACAGTGTAAAGGAGGTGGATATGAGACAGTGTAAAGGAGGTGGATATGAGACAGTATATAGGAGGTGGATATGAGACAGTGTAAAGGAGGTGGATATGAGACAGTATACAGGAGGTGGATATGAGACAGTGTAAAGGAGGTGGATATGAGACAGTGTAAAGGAGGTGGATATGAGACAGTGTAAAGGAGGTGGATATGAGACAGTATACAGGAGGTGGATATGAGACAGTGTAAAGGAGGTGGATATGAGACAGTATAAAGGAGGTGGATATGAGACAGTGTACAGGAGGTGGATATGAGACAGTATAAAGGAGGTGGATATGAGACAGTATACAGGAGGTGGATATGAGACAGTATAAAGGAGGTGGATATGAGACAGTATAAAGGAGGTGGATATGAGACAGTGTAAAGGAGGTGGATATGAGACAGTATAAAGGAGGTGGATATGAGACAGTGTACAGGAGGTGGATTTGAGACAGTATACAGGAGGTGGATATGAGACAGTATACAGGAGGTGGATATGAGACAGTATAAAGGAGGTGGATATGAGATAGTATACAGGAGGTGGATATGAGACAGTGTAAAGGAGGTGGATATGAGACAGTATAAAGGAGGTGGATATGAGACAGTATACAGGAGGTGGATATGAGACAGTGTAAAGGAGGTGGATATGAGACAGTGTAAAGGAGGTGGATATGAGACAGTATATAGGAGGTGGATATGAGACAGTGTAAAGGAGGTGGATATGAGACAGTATACAGGAGGTGGATATGAGACAGTGTAAAGGAGGTGGATATGAGACAGTGTAAAGGAGGTGGATATGAGACAGTGTAAAGGAGGTGGATATGAGACAGTATACAGGAGGTGGATATGAGACAGTGTAAAGGAGGTGGATATGAGACAGTATAAAGGAGGTGGATATGAGACAGTGTACAGGAGGTGGATATGAGACAGTATAAAGGAGGTGGATATGAGACAGTATACAGGAGGTGGATATGAGACAGTATACAGGAGGTGGATATGAGACAGTATAAAGGAGGTGGATATGAGACAGTATAAAGGAGGTGGATATGAGACAGTGTAAAGGAGGTGGATATGAGACAGTATAAAGGAGGTGGATATGAGACAGTGTACAGGAGGTGGATTTGAGACAGTATACAGGAGGTGGATATGAGACAGTATACAGGAGGTGGATATGAGACAGTATAAAGGAGGTGGATATGAGATAGTATACAGGAGGTGGATATGAGACAGTGTAAAGGAGGTGGATATGAGACAGTATAAAGGAGGTGGATATGAGACAGTGTAAAGGAGGTGGATATGAGACAGTATACAGGAGGTGGATATGAGACAGTATACAGGAGGTGGATATGAGACAGTATAAAGGAGGTGGATATGAGACAGTGTAAAGGAGGTGGATATGAGACAGTATATAGGAGGTGGATATGAGACAGTGTAAAGGAGGTGGATATGAGACAGTATACAGGAGGTGGATATGAGACAGTGTAAAGGAGGTGGATATGAGACAGTATACAGGAGGTGGATATGAGACAGTATAAAGGAGGTGGATATGAGACAGTATAAAGGAGGTGGATATGAGACAGTGTAAAGGAGGTGGATATGAGATAGTATACAGGAGGTGGATATGAGACAGTATACAGGAGGTGGATATGAGATAGTATAAAGGAGGTGGATATGAGACAGTATAAAGGAGGTGGATATGAGACAGTATACAGGAGGTGGATATGAGACAGTGTAAAGGAGGTGGATATGAGACAGTATATAGGAGGTGGATATGAGACAGTGTAAAGGAGGTGGATATGAGACAATATACAGGAGGTGGATATGAGACAGTGTAAAGGAGGTGGATATGAGACAGTGTAAAGGAGGTGGATATGAGACAGTGTAAAGGAGGTGGATATGAGACAGTATAAAGGAGGTGGATATGAGACAGTATAAAGGAGGTGGATATGAGACAGTATAAAGGAGGTGGATATGAGACAGTGTAAAGGAGGTGGATATGAGACAGTATACAGGAGGTGGATATGAGACAGTATACAGGAGGTGGATATGAGACAGTGTAAAGGAGGTGGATATGAGACAATATACAGGAGGTGGATATGAGACAGTGTAAAGGAGGTGGATATGAGACAGTGTAAAGGAGGTGGATATGAGACAGTGTAAAGGAGGTGGATATGAGACAGTATAAAGGAGGTGGATATGAGACAGTATAAAGGAGGTGGATATGAGACAGTATAAAGGAGGTGGATATGAGACAGTGTAAAGGAGGTGGATATGAGACAGTATACAGGAGGTGGATATGAGACAGTATACAGGAGGTGGATATGAGACAGTGTAAAGGAGGTGGATATGAGACAGTATAAAGGAGGTGGATATGAGACAGTGTACAGGAGGTGGATATGAGACAGTATAAAGGAGGTGGATATGAGACAGTGTAAAGGAGGTGGATATGAGACAGTGTAAAGGAGGTGGATATGAGACAGTATAAAGGAGGTGGATATGAGACAGTATAAAGGAGGTGGATATGAGACAGTGTAAAGGAGGTGGATATGAGACAGTATACAGGAGGTGGATTTGAGACAGTATACAGGAGGTGGATATGAGACAGTATACAGGAGGTGGATATGAGACAGTGTAAAGGAGGTGGATATGAGATAGTATACAGGAGGTGGATATGAGACAGTATACAGGAGGTGGATATGAGACAGTGTAAAGGAGGTGGATATGAGACAGTATAAAGGAGGTGGATATGAGACAGTGTAAAGGAGGTGGATATGAGACAGTATAAAGGAGGTGGATATGAGATAGTATACAGGAGGTGGATATGAGACAGTATAAAGGAGGTGGATATGAGACAGTGTAAAGGAGGTGGATATGAGATAGTATACAGGAGGTGGATATGAGACAGTATACAGGAGGTGGATATGAGACAGTGTACAGGAGGTGGATTTGAGACAGTGTAAAGGAGGTGGATATGAGACAGTGTAAAGGAGGTGGATATGAGATAGTATACAGGAGGTGGATATGAGACAGTATACAGGAGGTGGATATGAGATAGTATAAAGGAGGTGGATATGAGACAGTATAAAGGAGGTGGATATGAGACAGTATACAGGAGGTGGATATGAGACAGTATAAAGGAGGTAGATATGAGACAGTATAAAGGAGGTGGATTTGAGACAGTATACAGGAGGTGGATATGAGACAGTGTAAAGGAGGTGGATATGAAACAGTGTAAAGGAGGTGGATATGAGACAGTGTAAAGGAGGTGGATATGAGACAGTATACAGGAGGTGGATATGAGACAGTGTAAAGGAGGTGGATATGAGACAGTGTAAAGGAGGTGGATATGAGACAGTGTAAAGGAGGTGGATATGAGACAGTGTAAAGGAGGTGGATATGAGATAGTATACAGGAGGTGGATATGAGATAGTATACAGGAGGCGGATATGAGACAGTGTAAAGGAGGTGGATATGAGACAGTATAAAGGAGGTGGATATGAGACAGTATAAAGGAGGTGGATATAAGACAGTATACAGGAGGTGGATATGAGACAGTATAAAGGAGGTGGATATGAGACAGTGTAAAGGAGGTGGATATGAGACAGTATAAAGGAGGTGGATATGAGACAGTATACAGGAGGTGGATATGAGACAGTGTAAAGGAGGTGGATATGAGACAGTATAAAGGAGGTGGATATGAGACAGTGTAAAGGAGGTGGATATGAGACAGTATAAAGGAGGTGGATATGAGACAGTGTAAAGGAGGTGGATATGAGACAGTATAAAGGAGGTGGATATGAGACAGTGTACAGGAGGTGGATTTGAGACAGTGTAAAGGAGTTGGATATGAGACAGTGTAAAGGAGGTGGATATGAGACAGTATATAGGAGGTGGATATGAGACAGTGTAAAGGAGGTGGATATGAGACAGTATAAAGGAGGTGGATATGAGACAGTGTAAAGGAGGTGGATATGAGACAGTATAAAGGAGGTGGATATGAGACAGTGTAAAGGAGGTGGATATGAGACAGTATAAAGGAGGTGGATATGAGACAGTATACAGAAGGTGGATATGAGACAGTATAAAGGAGGTGGATATGAGACAGTGTAAAGGAGGTGGATATGAGACAGTATACAGGAGGTGGATATGAGACAGTATACAGGAGGTGGATATGAGACAGTGTACAGGAGGTGGATTTGAGACAGTGTAAAGGAGGTGGATATGAGATAGTATACAGGAGGTGGATATGAGACAGTATACAGGAGGTGGATATGAGATAGTATAAAGGAGGTGGATATGAGACAGTATAAAGGAGGTGGATATGAGATAGTATACAGGAGGTGGATATGAGACAGTATAAAGGAGGTGGATATGAGACAGTATAAAGGAGGTGGATATGAGACAGTATAAAGGAGGTGGATATGAGACAGTATACAGGAGGTGGATATGAGACAGTATAAAGGAGGTGGATATGAGATAGTATAAAGGAGGTGGATATGAGACAGTGTAAAGGAGGTGGATATGAGATAGTATACAGGAGGTGGATATGAGACAGTATACAGGAGGTGGATATGAGATAGTATAAAGGAGGTGGATATGAGACAGTATAAAGGAGGTGGATATGAGACAGTATAAAGGAGGTGGATATGAGACAGTATAAAGGAGGTGGATATGAGACAGTATAAAGGAGGTGGATATGAGACAGTATACAGGAGGTGGATATGAGACAGTGTACAAGAGGTGGATTTGAGACAGTGTAAAGGAGGTGGATATGAGACAGTGTAAAGGAGGTGGATATGAGATAGTATACAGGAGGTGGATATGAGACAGTATACAGGAGGTGGATATGAGACAGTATACAGGAGGTGGATATGAGACAGTATAAAGGAGGTGGATATGAGACAGTGTAAAGGAGGTGGATATGAGACAGTGTAAAGGAGGTGGATATGAGATAGTATACAGGAGGTGGATATGAGACAGTATACAGGAGGTGGATATGAGACAGTGTAAAGGAGGTGGATATGAGACAGTATAAAGGAGGTGGATATGAGACAGTATAAAGGAGGTGGATATGAGACAGTATACAGGAGGTGGATATGAGACAGTGTAAAGGAGGTGGATATGAGACAGTGTAAAGGAGGTGGATATGAGACAGTGTAAAGGAGGTGGATATGAGACAGTATAAAGGAGGTGGATATGAGACAGTATAAAGGAGGTGGATATGAGACAGTATACAGGAGGTGGATATGAGACAGTGTAAAGGAGGTGGATATGAGACAGTATAAAGGAGGTGGATATGAGACAGTGTAAAGGAGGTGGATATGAGACAGTGTAAAGGAGGTAGATATGAGACAGTATACAGGAGGTGGATATGAGACAGTATAAAGGAGGTGGATATGAGTCAGTGTAAAGGAGGTGGATATGAGACAGTGTACAGGAGGTGGATATGAGACAGTGTACAGGAGGTGATTATGAGACAGCGTAAAGGAGGTGGATATGAGACAGTATAAAGGAGGTGGATATGAGACAGTGTAAAGGAGGTGGATATGAGACAGTATAAAGGAGGTGGATATGAGACAGTATACAGGAGGTGGATATGAGACAGTGTAAAGGAGGTGGATATGAGACAGTGTAAAGGAGGTGGATATGAGACAGTGTAAAGGAGGTGGATATGAGACAGTATAAAGGAGGTGGATATGAGACAGTATAAAGGAGGTGGATATGAGACAGTGTAAAGGAGGTGGATATGAGACAGTGTAAAGGAGGTGGATATGAGACAGTGTAAAGGAGGTGGATATGAGACAGTGTAAAGGAGGTGGATATGAGACAGTGTAAAGGAGGTGGATATGAGACAGTGTAAAGGAGGTGGATATGAGACAGTGTAAAGGAGGTGGATATGAGACAGTGTAAAGGAGGTGGATATGAGACAGTGTAAAGGAGGTGGATATGAGACAGTGTAAAGGAGGTGGATATGAGACAGTGTAAAGGAGGTGGATATGAGACAGTATAAAGGAGGTGGATATGAGATAGTGTAAAGGAGGTGGATATGAGACAGTGTAAAGGAGGTGGATATGAGACAGTATACAGAAGGTGGATATGAGACAGTGTAAAGGAGGTGGATATGAGACAGTATAAAGGAGGTGGATATGAGACAGTATAAAGGAGGTGGATATGAGACAGTATAAAGGAGGTGGATATGAGACAGTATACAGGAGGTGGATATGAGACAGTGTAAAGGAGGTGGATATGAGACAGTGTAAAGGAGGTGGATATGAGACAGTGTAAAGGAGGTGGATATGAGACAGTATAAAGGAGGTGGATATGAGACAGTATACAGGAGGTGGATATGAGACAGTGTAAAGGAGGTGGATATGAGACAGTATAAAGGAGGTGGATATGAGACAGTGTAAAGGAGGTGGATATGAGACAGTGTAAAGGAGGTAGATATGAGACAGTATACAGGAGGTGGATATGAGACAGTGTAAAGGAGGTGGATATGAGACAGTATACAGGAGGTGGATATGAGACAGTGTAAAGGAGGTGGATATGAGACAGTGTAAAGGAGGTGGATATGAGACAGTGTAAAGGAGGTGGATATGAGACAGTGTAAAGGAGGTAGATATGAGACAGTGTAAAGGAGGTGGATATGAGACAGTGTAAAGGAGGTGGATATGAGACAGTGTAAAGGAGGTGGATATGAGACAGTGTAAAGGAGGTGGATATGAGACAGTGTAAAGGAGGTGGATATGAGACAGTGTAAAGGAGGTGGATATGAGACAGTATAAAGGAGGTGGATATGAGACAGTATACAGGAGGTGGATATGAGACAGTGTAAAGGAGGTGGATATGAGACAGTATAAAGGAGGTGGATATGAGACAGTGTAAAGGAGGTGGATATGAGACAGTATACAGGAGGTGGATATGAGACAGTGTAAAGGAGGTGGATATGAGACAGTATACAGGAGGTGGATATGAGACAGTGTAAAGGAGGTGGATATGAGACAGTATACAGGAGGTGGATATGAGACAGTGTAAAGGAGGTGGATATGAGACAGTATACAGGAGGTGGATATGAGACAGTGTAAAGGAGGTAGATATGACACAGTATACAGGAGGTATATATGAGACAGTATACAGGAGGTGGATATGAGACAGTTTACAGGAGGTGGATTTGAGACAGTGTAAAGGAAGTGGATATGAGATAGTATACAGGAGATGGATATGAGACAGTATACAGGAGGTATATATGAGACAGTATACAGGAGGTGGATATGAGACAGTTTAAAGGAGGTGGATATGAGATAGTATACAGGAGGTGGATATGAGACAGTATAAAGGAGGTGGATATGAGACATTATACAGGAGGTGGATATGAGACAGTGTAAAGGAGGTGGATATGAGACAGTTTAAAGGAGGTGGATATGAGACAGTATACAGGAGATGGATATGAGACAGTATAAAGGAGGTGGATATGAGACAGTGTAAAGGAGGTGGATATGAGACAGTATAAAGGAGGTGGATATGAGACAGTGTAAAGGAGGTGGATATGAGATAGTATAAAGGAGGTGGATATGAGACAGTATAAAGGAGGTGGATATGAGACAGTATACAGGAGGTGGATATGAGACAGTATAAAGGAGGTGGATATGAGACAGTGTAAAGGAGGTGGATATGAGACAGTGTAAAGGAGGTGGATATGAGATAGTATACAGGAGGTGGATATGAGACAGTATACAGGAGGTGGATATGAGACAGTATAAAGGAGGTGGATATGAGACAGTGTACAGGAGGTGGATATGAGACAGTATAAAGGAGGTGGATATGAGACAGTATAAAGGAGGTGGATATGAGACAGTATAAAGGAGGTGGATATGAGACAGTGTAAAGGAGGTGGATATGAGACAGTGTAAAGGAGGTGGATATGAGACAGTATAAGGGAGGTGGATATGAGATAGTATACAGGAGGTGGATATGAGATAGTGTAAAGGAGGTGGATATGAGACAGTGTAAAGGAGGTGGATATGAGACAGTGTAAAGGAGGTGGATATGAGACAGTATAAGGGAGGTGGATATGAGATAGTATACAGGAGGTGGATATGAGACAGTATACAGGAGGTGGATATGAGACAGTGTAAAGGAGGTGGATATGAGACAGTATAAGGGAGGTGGATATGAGATAGTATACAGGAGGTGGATATGAGATAGTGTAAAGGAGGTGGATATGAGACAGTGTAAAGGAGGTGGATATGAGACAGTGTAAAGGAGGTGGATATGAGACAGTGTACAGGAGGTGGATATGAGACAGTGTAAAGGAGGTGGATATGAGACAGTGTAAAGGAGGTGGATATGAGACAGTATAAAGGAGGTGGATATGAGACAGTATAAAGGAGGTGGATATGAGACAGTGTAAAGGAGGTGGATATGAGACAGTATAAAGGAGGTGGATATGAGACAGTATACAGGAGGTGGATATGAGACAGTATAAAGGAGGTGGATATGAGACAGTGTACAGGAGGTGGATATGAGACAGTGTAAAGGAGGTGGATATGAGATAGTATACAGGAGGTGGATATGAGACAGTATACAGGAGGTGGATATGAGACAGTGTAAAGGAGGTGATTATGAGACAGTATACAGGAGGTGGATATGAGACAGTGTAAAGGAGGTGGATATGAGATAGTATACAGGAGGTGGATATGAGACAGTGTAAAGGAGGTGGATTTGAGACAGTATAAAGGAGGTGGATATGAGACAGTATACAGGAGGTGGTTATGAGACAGTATAAAGGAGGTGGATATGAGACAGTGTAAAGGAGGTGGATATGAGACAGTGTAAAGGAGGTGGATATGAGACAGTGTACAGGAGGTGGATATGAGACAGTGTAAAGGAGGTGGATATGAGACAGTGTAAAGGAGGTGGATATGAGACAGTGTAAAGGAGGTGGATATGAGACAGTGTACAGGAGGTGGATATGAGACAGTGTAAAGGAGGTGGATATGAGACAGTATACAGGAGGTGGATATGAGACAGTATACAGGAGGTGGATATGAGACAGTATAAAGGAGGTGGATATGAGACAGTATAAAGGAGGTGGATATGAGACAGTATAAAGGAGGTGGATATGAGACAGTATACAGGAGGTGGATATGAGACAGTGTAAAGGAGGTGGATATGAGACAGTATAAAGGAGGTGGATATGAGACAGTGTAAAGGAGGTGGATATGAGACAGTATAAAGGAGGTGGATATGAGACAGTATAAAGGAGGTGGATATGAGACAGTATAAAGGAGGTGGATATGAGACAGTATACAGGAGGTGGATATGAGACAGTATAAAGGAGGTGGATATGAGACAGTATAAAGGAGGTGGATATGAGACAGTATACAGGAGGTGGATATGAGACAGTATAAAGGAGGTGGATATGAGACAGTGTAAAGGAGGTGGATATGAGACAGTGTAAAGGAGGTGGATATGAGACAGTATAAAGGAGGTGGATATGAGACAGTATAAAGGAGGTGGATATGAGACAGTATACAGGAGGTGGATATGAGACAGTGTAAAGGAGGTGGATATGAGACAGTATACAGGAGGTGGATATGAGACAGTGTAAAGGAGGTGGATATGAGACAGTATAAAGGAGGTGGATATGAGACAGTATAAAGGAGGTGGATATGAGACAGTGTAAAGGAGGTGGATATGAGACAGTATAAAGGAGGTGGATATGAGACAGTATAAAGGAGGTGGATATGAGACAGTATACAGGAGGTGGATATGAGACAGTGTAAAGGAGGTGGATATGAGACAGTGTAAAGGAGGTGGATATGAGACAGTATAAAGGAGGTGGATATGAGACAGTATACAGGAGGTGGATATGAGACAGTATACAGGAGGTGGATATGAGACAGTATAAAGGAGGTGGATATGAGACAGTATAAAGGAGGTGGATATGAGACAGTATACAGGAGGTGGATATGAGACAGTGTAAAGGAGGTGGATATGAGACAGTATAAAGGAGGTGGATATGAGACAGTATAAAGGAGGTGGATATGAGACAGTATACAGGAGGTGGATATGAGACAGTGTAAAGGAAGTGGATATGAGATAGTATACAGGAGGTGGATATGAGACAGTGTAAAGGAGGTGGATATGAGACAGTGTAAAGGAGGTGGATATGAGACAGTATAAAGGAGGTGGATATGAGACAGTATAAAGGAGGTGGATATGAGACAGTGTAAAGGAGGTGGATATGAGACAGTGTAAAGGAGGTGGATATGAGACAGTGTAAAGGAGGTGGATATGAGACAGTGTAAAGGAGGTTGATATGAGACAGTGTACAGGAGGTGGATATGAGACAGTGTAAAGGAGGTGGATATGAGACAGTGTACAGGAGGTGGATATGAGACAGTATAAAGGAGGTGGATATGAGACAGTATAAAGGAGGTGGATATGAGACAGTATAAAGGAGGTGGATATGAGACAGTGTAAAGGAGGTGGATATGAGACAGTATAAAGGAGGTGGATATGAGACAGTGTAAAGGAGGTGGATATGAGACAGTATAAAGGAGGTGGATATGAGACAGTATAAAGGAGGTGGATATGAGACAGTATACAGGAGGTGGATATGAGACAGTATAAAGGAGGTGGATATGAGACAGTGTAAAGGAGTTGGATATGAGACAGTGTAAAGGAGGTGGATATGAGACAGTATACAGGAGGTGGATATGAGACAGTATACAGGAGGTGGATATGAGACAGTATACAGGAGGTGGATATGAGACAGTATAAAGGAGGTGGATATGAGACAGTGTAAAGGAGGTGGATATGAGACAGTGTAAAGGAGGTGGATATGAGACAGTATACAGGAGGTGGATATGAGACAGTGTAAAGGAGGTGGATATGAGACAGTGTAAAGGAGGTGGATATGAGATAGTATACAGGAGGTGGATATGAGATAGTATACAGGAGGTGGATATGAGACAGTGTAAAGGAGGTGGATATGAGACAGTGTAAAGGAGGTGGATATGAGACAGTATAAAGGAGGTGGATATGAGACAGTGTAAAGGAGGTGGATATGAGACAGTATAAAGGAGGTGGATATGAGAAAGTATAAAGGAGGTAGATATGAGACAGTATACAGGAGGTGGATATGAGACAGTATAAATGAGGTGGATATGAGACAGTGTAAAGGAGGTGGATATGAGACAGTATAAAGGAGGTGAAAAGGAGACAGTATAAAGGAGGTGGATTTGAGACAGTGTAAAGGAGGTGGATATGAGACAGTATAAAGGAGGTGGATTTGAGACAGTCTAAAGGAGGTGGATATGAGACAGTATAAAGGAGGTGGATATGAGTCAGTGTAAAGGAGGTGGATATGAGACAGTGTACAGGAGGTGGATATGAGACAGTGTACAGGAGGTGATTATGAGACAGCGTAAAGGAGGTGGATATGAGACAGTATAAAGGAGGTGGATATGAGACAGTATAAAGGAGGTGGATATGAGACAGTATACAGGAGGTGGATATGAGACAGTGTAAAGGAGGTGGATATGAGACAGTGTAAAGGAGGTGGATATGAGACAGTGTAAAGGAGGTGGATATGAGACAGTGTAAAGGAGGTGGATATGAGACAGTATAAAGGAGGTGGATATGAGACAGTGTAAAGGAGGTGGATATGAGACAGTGTAAAGGAGGTGGATATGAGACAGTGTAAAGGAGGTGGATATGAGACAGTGTAAAGGAGGTGGATATGAGACAGTGTAAAGGAGGTAGATATGAGACAGTATAAAGGAGGTGGATATGAGATAGTGTAAAGGAGGTGGATATGAGACAGTGTAAAGGAGGTGGATATGAGACAGTATAAAGGAGGTGGATATGAGACAGTATAAAGGAGGTGGATATGAGACAGTATACAGGAGGTGGATATGAGACAGTGTAAAGGAGGTGGATATGAGACAGTGTAAAGGAGGTGGATATGAGACAGTGTAAAGGAGGTGGATATGAGACAGTATAAAGGAGGTGGATATGAGACAGTATAAAGGAGGTGGATATGAGACAGTATACAGGAGGTGGATATGAGACAGTGTAAAGGAGGTGGATATGAGACAGTATAAAGGAGGTGGATATGAGACAGTGTAAAGGAGGTGGATATGAGACAGTGTAAAGGAGGTAGATATGAGACAGTATACAGGAGGTGGATATGAGACAGTGTAAAGGAGGTGGATATGAGACAGTATACAGGAGGTGGATATGAGACAGTGTAAAGGAGGTGGATATGAGATAGTGTAAAGGAGGTGGATATGAGACAGTGTAAAGGAGGTGGATATGAGACAGTGTAAAGGAGGTAGATATGAGACAGTATACAGGAGGTGGATATGAGACAGTGTAAAGGAGGTGGATATGAGACAGTGTAAAGGAGGTAGATATGAGACAGTATACAGGAGGTGGATATGAGACAGTGTAAAGGAGGTAGATATGAGACAGTATACATGAGGTGGATATGAGACAGTATAAAGGAGGTGGATATGAGACAGTATAAAGGAGGTGGATATGAGACAGTATAAAGGAGGTGGATATGAGACAGTGTAAAGGAGGTGGATATGAGACAGTATAAAGGAGGTGGATATGAGACAGTATAAAGGAGGTGGATATGAGACAGTGTAAAGGAGGTGGATATGAGACAGTATAAAGGAGGTGGATATGAGACAGTATAAAGGAGGTGGATATGAGACAGTATAAAGGAGGTGGATATGAGACAGTGTAAAGGAGGTGGATATGAGACAGTGTAAAGGAGGTGGATATGAGACAGTATAAAGGAGGTGGATATGAGACAGTGTAAAGGAGGTGGATATGAGACAGTGTAAAGGAGGTGGATATGAGACAGTATACAGGAGGTGGATATGAGACAGTATAAAGGAGGTGGATATGAGACAGTATACAGGAGGTGGATATGAGACAGTATAAAGGAGGTGGATATGAGATAGTATACAGGAGGTGGATATGAGACAGTGTAAAGGAGGTGGATATGAGACAGTATACAGGAGGTGGATATGAGACAGTGTAAAGGAGGTGGATATGAGATAGTGTAAAGGAGGTGGATATGAGACAGTGTAAAGGAGGTGGATATGAGACAGTATACAGGAGGTGGATATGAGACAGTATAAAGGAGGTGGATATGAGACAGTATACAGGAGGTGGATATGAGACAGTGTAAAGGAGGTGGATATGAGACAGTGTAAAGGAGGTGGATATGAGACAGTATAAAGGAGGTGGATATGAGACAGTATAAAGGAGGTGGATATGAGACAGTGTAAAGGAGGTGGATATGAGACAGTATAAAGGAGGTGGATATGAGACAGTATAAAGGAGGTGGATATGAGACAGTATACAGGAGGTGGATATGAGACAGTGTAAAGGAGGTGGATATGAGACAGTGTAAAGGAGGTGGATATGAGACAGTATAAAGGAGGTGGATATGAGACAGTATACAGGAGGTGGATATGAGACAGTGTAAAGGAGGTGGATATGAGACAGTATAAAGGAGGTGGATATGAGACAGTATAAAGGAGGTGGATATGAGACAGTATACAGGAGGTGGATATGAGACAGTGTAAAGGAGGTGTATATGAGACAGTATAAAGGAGGTGGATATGAGACAGTATAAAGGAGGTGGATATGAGACAGTATACAGGAGGTGGATATGAGACAGTGTAAAGGAAGTGGATATGAGATAGTATACAGGAGGTGGATATGAGACAGTGTAAAGGAGGTGGATATGAGACAGTATAAAGGAGGTGGATATGAGACAGTATAAAGGAGGTGGATATGAGACAGTATAAAGGAGGTGGATATGAGACAGTGTAAAGGAGGTGGATATGAGACAGTGTAAAGGAGGTGGATATGAGACAGTGTAAAGGAGGTGGATATGAGACAGTGTACAGGAGGTGGATATGAGATAGTATACAGGAGGTGGATATGAGACAGTATACAGGAGGTGGATATGAGACAGTATAAAGGAGGTGGATATGAGACAGTGTACAGGAGGTGGATATGAGACAGTATAAAGGAGGTGGATATGAGACAGTATAAAGGAGGTGGATATGAGACAGTATAAAGGAGGTGGATATGAGACAGTGTAAAGGAGGTGGATATGAGACAGTATACAGGAGGTGGATATGAGACAGTATAAAGGAGGTGGATATGAGACAGTGTAAAGGAGGTGGATATGAGACAGTATAAAGGAGGTGGATATGAGACAGTATAAAGGAGGTGGATATGAGACAGTATACAGGAGGTGGATATGAGACAGTGTAAAGGAGGTGGATATGAGACAGTGTAAAGGAGGTGGATATGAGACAGTGTAAAGGAGGTGGATATGAGACAGTATAAAGGAGGTGGATATGAGACAGTATAAAGGAGGTGGATATGAGACAGTGTAAAGGAGGTGGATATGAGACAGTATAAAGGAGGTGGATATGAGACAGTATACAGGAGGTGGATATGAGACAGTATAAAGGAGGTGGATATGAGACAGTGTAAAGGAGGTGGATATGAGACAGTGTAAAGGAGGTGGATATGAGACAGTATACAGGAGGTGGATATGAGACAGTATAAAGGAGGTGGATATGAGACAGTATACAGGAGGTGGATATGAGACAGTGTAAAGGAGGTGGATATGAGATAGTATACAGGAGGTGGATATGAGACAGTATACAGGAGGTGGATATGAGACAGTGTAAAGGAGGTGGATATGAGACAGTGTAAAGGAGGTGGATATGAGACAGTATAAAGGAGGTGGATATGAGACAGTGTACAGGAGGTGGATATGAGACAGTGTAAAGGAGGTGGATATGAGACAGTATAAAGGAGGTGGATATGAGACAGTATAAAGGAGGTGGATATGAGATAGTATACAGGAGGTGGATATGAGACAGTATACAGGAGGTGGATATGAGACAGTATACAGGAGGTGGATATGAGACAGTGTAAAGGAGGTGGATATGAGACAGTGTAAAGGAGGTGGATATGAGACAGTATAAAGGAGGTGGATATGAGACAGTGTACAGGAGGTGGATATGAGACAGTGTAAAGGAGGTGGATATGAGACAGTATAAAGGAGGTGGATATGAGACAGTATAAAGGAGGTGGATATGAGACAGTATACAGGAGGTGGATATGAGACAGTGTAAAGGAAGTGGATATGAGATAGTATACAGGAGGTGGATATGAGACAGTGTAAAGGAGGTGGATATGAGACAGTGTAAAGGAGGTGGATATGAGACAGTATAAAGGAGGTGGATATGAGACAGTATAAAGGAGGTGGATATGAGACAGTGTAAAGGAGGTGGATATGAGACAGTGTAAAGGAGGTGGATATGAGACAGTGTAAAGGAGGTGGATATGAGACAGTATAAAGGAGGTGGATATGAGACAGTGTAAAGGAGGTGGATATGAGACAGTGTAAAGGAGGTGGATATGAGACAGTGTAAAGGAGGTGGATATGAGACAGTGTAAAGGAGGTGGATATGAGACAGTATAAAGGAGGTGGATATGAGATAGTGTGAAGGAACTGATACGATTCACTGAAAAGGAAGGGTATTGTAACAAAGCCTGTTAATGCACCAGAAACTCACCCGATGGTCTGAGGTCGATACAATAACTTGTATGTTGGGTATATGGATCCATGGCAAGAAAGAATAGACAAGAGGCCAGGCCATGGACAAGCAGCAGAGGTTTCTAGCCTTAAACAGACATTCTGGTTAGGTTAGGAAGAATAGAAGCACCAACTGAGGTCATGGCAGGAAGCAAACAACAATAAGCAGCCAGACACATCAAAACAGAACACACTTAGGTAACAGAATAACATATCATGGAAGGGTGTGATGCTGAGTAACATCTTGAGCAAGTGGGACCAATAGATCTTATTAGTCTGTTCCTTTTATCTACCTAAAAATTGTGATTCGGACAATTGAATAGGGCTCTATATAAGCACACAGCATATTTTTTTTACAGAAGATTTTACTTCTGTAAAAAAATATGCTGTGTGCTTATATAGAGCCCTATAGACTTGACGAATCGCAATTTATTAAGGCTGATGATGTTTTATGTTCATCACAGAGATTCAATTATTACACCTCCTTTTTCTTGTACTAAAATGCCATGGGGATCTAAATGTCAAACAACTCAATTTTATCTAAACTTTATATCAACATTTCTAGAATATTCTAACTTTTCCAAGACTGAGTCCAGTGAGACATTGCATGCTAATTTGCTCTTTTTTAAATATTTTTTTTAATAGTTTTTAGTTAGAATAATGTCACTGAATGTTGTATTCTATGTATTATTGCCTGTGTGTACAAGATAAATATCCTAAATGAACTTGCAACTTCTGTTATAATATAATTTATGTTATAGGCTACTAATACTAAATCAATGAATTAGATTTAGAATGAAATGCATACCTATCATATGCTCCTTTAATTTATGTATCATCGTGGCAATAGAAACCTTGCTAGAAAAACCTAAGAAGGCTGCTTCGCGTATCTTATTGTCCATCAATGACAACATTAGCTTGAGGAGATCTTAATGAACATAGGGAGTGGGGACCACGTTGAGCCTTGCATCTTGGCTATTCTGGTTCTAATTCGGCATCCTTGCATGTTATATTAGTAAATATAATGATCTAATATATAATAACTAATCCAAAAAGCTGTGGATGTTTGTCTGTTGTATGATTTAATAAGTATAATTAGTACCATACATATAAGGATCATTTACCCAATATTAATTAATGGTTAATTCCCAAGACACTTACCCTTTATATAATTTGTAGTCGTTAATTGTAATTTAAACTGTAATTTCTTCAAATTATCCTTCATTTACCAGCCCTCATGATGGAATTAGCAACGCACAGACTATACCAATGACCAACAATCAAGTCTAACTTAGGACCAACTGATTGTGTTAGATATGTATATGTCCCAGAATACATCTGTGCTGTAATTTCTCAAAACGTAATTTTGTTTAGCTCCAAAATGAAAACCAGAAGCAAATATTTTTTATTTTAATAGGTTCTATTCAATTTGCAGGAAACAGATTTCTGTTGTTCATGTAATAAACCTGTAATGTCTCTGTTTGGGACCCGCGCAGTACATTTTCTATGCTAGTGGCTGTATTTCTCAGGAAAGCATTTCCCATTTGATTAGCATTTACTGAATGTGTTACAATGTTCTCTGACTTCCTGTAAAAACCATGCCTGATATTGCAAATCAGTTTTGCACAATATTGATGACAAATAAAATATATCAAATTAGCAAATTATTCTCAACAAATACAAAAAGGGCCCATATAGTGCATATACAATAGGAAATGTGTTGCTTATTCTGTCATGGCGGCCGGTGAATATTTAGGTTGGTTGGGCTGGATGGCCATTCCCAGGATCCCCCCCCCCCCTACTTCCTCCCCAGATTCAACCCTTGACGTCTATCTTATATGCCATCTCTTTTGGACAATCCAAGGTGGTATATTTGATGTTGAAGATGATATTGAGGAACTCATTAAAATATAGGAAGTCAAAACTAGATCTACTGATTACATTTACTACAACATCCATCCATAGTTAGACATTATTTTATATATATATATATATATATATATATATATATATATATATATATAAAAGATCTATAGAGTGATAGGTCCTGCTAATTCCTCGGCCATTACTTCTAAGCATATCCTACTGGCTTTCCATGAAGCTTTATTGCATTGTTTGCCTACTTTAATGATGTGATCCAGTAACTCCCAAGTCACTTTCCTTATCTGTTGCCATCTTCCTCAACCTAATCCTGATATTTCACTTCTCCAATAGGACTGATAAATAATATCTCAGGATCTGGCACTGCTCCTCTCATTGGCCGTAAGATACACCAGTCCAACTGATTTAACTTATTCCCTTAAACATTATACACTAATAAATAAAGGTTTATCTTCAAGCAGTTTTATTGTGGATATTTCAGAGGGTTGTAATATGGTCAAATTAAACATTAGGAGTTTTTAATTTAATTTGAAAAAAAGTATTTTTAATAGTTTTTTTTCAATTGTAGACCAACTGCTATAGTGAAGTCATATAGTGAAGATAATAATTTATATTTTATCTATCTATAGATATTTATTAAAGGGGATATTATCTATCTATCTATCTATCGATCTATCTATTATTATTATTATCTTTATTTATATCGCGCCAACATATTCCGTAGCGCTGTACAGGGGTTTAGTACATGGCAAAAAACAAACTTAACACCTTATAAAGAATGGAGGGCCCTGTTTTTGAGCATATAATCAAATGTACATAGTGCTTGTTTCCAAGGCACGGACTCACGATTGAAAAATCGCAAACTTACAATCTATGGGTTTAGATGTGATACAAGAGGGTGACAAATACAATATGGCAACGTAAATGCAATTTGTTTAGCCAATTGGAGGTGTCTGTGTGTTGTACTGTAGATTGTGGGTGGGAGTGTTATTAAGCGAACGAAGGGGGGCGGTTGGGAGAGTATTTTGAAACAAGAGCAGAGATATAAGGGGTGCACTGTTGTTGAGGGCTTTATATGTTAGGGTCATGATTTTAAATTTGATTCTGGAAGCTATGGGAAGCCAGTGGAGTGATTGACAGAGAGGGGCTGCAGACACTGATCATTTGGTATTGAAGATGAGTCTAGCAGAGGCGATTATTATGGATTGGAGGGGAGACAGACGAGAGATGGGGAGGCCAGCAAGGAGGGAATTGCAGTAGTCGAGTCAAGATATCATGAGAGAGTGTATTAGAATTTTAGCTGTGTCTTGTGTAAGATAATGACACATTTTGGAGATGTTTTTAAGGTGAAACTGACAAGATTTTGTTATATATATATATATCGAGAGGGCGGGATCCAGTAGAACCCCAAGACAACGGGCCTGGGAGGTGGGAGTGATGATGGTGTTGTCAACAGTGAGAGATATTTGAGGAGTGGAAGTTGTAGTAGAGGGTGGAAAGATTAGGAGTTCAGTTTTAGACATGTTGAGTTTGAGTTGACGGGCGGACATCCAGGAGGATATGCTAGGCAGTTGGAAACTTGAGCTAAAAGAGAGGGGGATAGATCAGGTGCAGAGAGGTAGATTTGAGTATCATCTGCATAGAGATGATACTGAAATCCAAAGGATTTTATAAGGGTGCCAAGGGAGGAGGTGTAGATGGAGAAGAGGAGGGGGCCTAGGACAGAACCTATCTATCTATCTATCTATCTATCTATCTATCTATCTATCTAATTGTCTGTTTATCTATCTATCTATCTATCTATCACTCTATCTATCTATCTATCTATCTGTCTATCTATCTATCTATCTATCTATCTATCTATCTGTCTGTCTGTCTGTCTGTCTATCTATCTATCTATCTATCACTATCTACAGTATCTATCTATCGCTCTATCTATCACTATCTATCTATCTATCTATTGCTCTATCTATCTATCTATCTATCTATCTATCTAATCGTCTGTTTACCTATCTATCCCATTAATATTATTAAATCAAATTGTACATACTCAAGTTGAGAGTTTGATAACCTGAATGTATGTCTGGCCTGGAATGTTGTGGGATATTTGCTATGTGTGGCCTTAATTTATATTTCTTTACTAGATAGATAGATAGATAGATAGAGAGATAGATAGATAGATAGATAGATAGATAGATAGATAGATAGATAAACAGATATGATAGATAGACAGATAGGACCTATAGACAGGAAGGATCGACAGGACAAACAGATATGACAGACAGACAGGATGAACAAATAGGAGAGACAGGACAAATAGACAGGATGGACAGACAGACGGATAGACTGACAGAGATAGATTGCTTGTAAGTCAGTAAGAGAAACACATTCTCTTGAATTAAGATAAATATATTCAGATTTACAGTAAAAAAATACTTAAAATAAATATATTTCCAGACATTATTTATAAACATTGAAACTAATAAAAAGCAGACATCTAATGGCTCATTTATCTTCTGAATATTTCCAACTGCAGCTAGAAGTTATTCATTAGTATTCATAAAACTCTTTAATGACCCAGATGCCACTCCTGTACAAAGCGCCAAGGTGAGCGGCTCTGCCGTGTCACATATATCAGGCGGCGCATTCCGCAACTCTGCTCTGTTATTATGATTACCTGTAATTACTGACCTGAGTGGGTTTGCAGTTCTGGCTTTTTTCTGTGTACTTCAGTAATTATAAGTATTCTAAAACATGACTATAACATCCTTGGCACATTTTATTGTCCCCTTTCACCTTCTCAGTTACTTCTGGTGGCTTCCTCCTACTCTTCTCTTCTATTCTCTAACTTCATCATTTTACTATATATAATGCAGCTGAGTTAAACTACCCTAAGGCACCACAGTTGTCATGAATGCAGCAAATAAACATTATCTATTATAGTTTAGAAAACACTTTAAATGTCTGTGAAGTATGTAACAAACTTACAAACTTAGAAGCTACGTGAGTATAAGCCATGATCAATTCTGCTATAGCTGCCCCTAATTATGCAAAAGGGGCAAAGTTGAGCGGCACAGAATGACAGACAGTAACCTATAAAGGTAATTGCTTGGAATATAACTGGTATTACAATATTTAAACATTATAAATCAAGTATAGATGTGCATGTACTGTCTTTTTAACTGCGCTTATTTTTAAAGTACAGTTGTGTCACAACCCAGATTTGGGGGTCAGTACACCCCTAATTCTCCTACTGTAAACTATAGGAGCAATCTTCAGGTTGTAAGTTTTATATTCTTCTTGGCACCCATCATTTCAGATGAAGACATCAGTCATGGAGAAACAGGACACAGCATACCAAGAACACCTTTAGTTTAGTGTAGAGGCACTGAGCATTTATTTTGGCAACAATGCAACATATTTAAATCATACCGTAACCAATCATACAAGATTAATCCATCTTCCCATATGTTCAAATTAACTTGAGGTCAGGGTTATTAGCTGAGAAGTAGCTTCATGGTAAAGTAGAGAGGTGATGTCGCTGGTTCAAGCAAAGATGCTATCTCAATCTTTTTTTTATAAATAATATAAATTGAGTTCAAAGAATAAACCGAGTATGTATTAAAACATGTACTGGACTGTAGAGTGCATTGACACTAACATCCACTCATTCCTCACACCTTCAGCGTACCACTATTTCTACCAGTTGTAGAGCACTCCAGTACATCACTTCTCCTCTGCAGGTCTAACATTGAATTGTTGTTGTGTAGTTGTTCAGTCCCCTTCTTTATGTGCATTCAATCTTTCCCAGCATCAGAGTCTTCTCATGACATGGCAAAATATTTGAGCTTTAACCTCATGATAAAACCTTCCAGTGAACAGTTTGACTTGATTTCCTGTAGGATTCATTGACTGGATATTTTTGCAGTCCAGGAAGCTCTAGGTAGTTTTCTCCAACACCACAATTCAGAGGCGTCAGTTCTACAGCGCTACTGGGAATACTATAGTTCTAACTATGTGGACCATTGTTGATAATTTAATAGCTTTGCTTTTTTAATAGCTTGTCCAAACTTGCCATGGCTTACTTCCCCAGAAGCAAATCTCCTTTCATTTCATGGTTCACATTGAATACATCATAATAAATATTACAGTCTGACGATATAATGTGTCTGCAATAAGATCTCTTTATTGATTTGCCAGCAGATAGCGGAGACTCAACCCAACACCATTGACTGGCTACAGGAAGCATCCCATTGGCGTTGTGGCCAAGCTACCATATTTTCTAAGCAGCTACTAATGGGACGGCTTCAAAGGTTTTAGTAACTAATATGATTCTAATTAATTCAATGCTTGATACATTTAAAAATGTGAACAGGTTTCAGACACTGTAGGGACTCCCAGCTTGTGTTGTGGACCTTATAAGTAGGTAGTTCACCACAACAATCATTTAATATATGGTGGGCAGAAGAGCGATAGAAGCCTCCACCGTACAGTAGTACAGTAAATAAATAGTACATTTGTTTTCACATTTGAATGTCTCAGAATTCTGAGAAATACAGTTATTACACTGCATTCTGGGAAGCCAAGCAGGTACATGCAAATGTGTGTTGGAGGGTTACTATCACTGTTTTGCCCACTATATAATAAATGATTGTTGTGGGGAACTACCTACTCATAAGGTCCATGTAACGGATCTACTGGCACCCCGACCGGGTACCTCCGTTGATGGACGCGTCCTAGCTTGCGCCGAGGACTACAAGCACCGCACCGGACACCACAACCACCACAGACTCCACAACCGCCGTAGCTTAACTGGAGCCGCGCCGTCTTCCTTCCACCCTGTATGAATCTCCAGCATCCAGGATCGTGTGGGGAAGACCTCTACTCCAAGGAGAGTACATCAGGAACAAGGGTTCAGTAGTTTAAAGCTCAAGGGAGTATACAAAGCATAGCAATCCCCAGTATGATATAGCAATCCCCTCCAAGAACGAGACGAGGCTACGTTTTGAAGGGTCAAGTAGAACTCTCTTGCTGGCACACAATACACATAGAGGGACAATAGGTGGGTCACACCTCCCTGAGGCTACCTGGCAACTTTGATACAATCAGACATGGATTAGATCATCCTTCTTTGTTCTTATGGCTGGGAATGAAAACACTTTAAACAATAGACTTCCTTATCTTATGAGGAGTCTCTGTAATAGGATTATCTATTATGCCCAGGTCTGCAATAGTCTGGGCTAATATTCTGCAGAGTATAAACTAACATACATACAGTATAATAATAATAACCATGAAACAGGGTAAAACAGTGATGGGTTCCGTTACAGTCCACAACACAAGTGGAGATCCCGCTCCATGCTGATGATAGGCAGTAACCTTGAAACAGCTGTCCATGGGTAGGATTCCCAGCTTGTGTATAATCCAACCGTGGCTTTTCATAAAAGCTGTGTAATACAGCGGGCATAAGCTTAAAGGAAGCCATGTTTAAAATGGGAATGGATTGAAGAACGAACCATTTGTGGGCACATTTGCATGTACCTGCTTGGCTTCCCAGAATGCAACGTAATAACTGTATTCCTCGGAATTCTGAGCTGGAAACAGTTTTTTTTTTACTTGCTTCTGTCGCTCCTTTACCCAACAAATATTTAATGATTGTAGTGGTGAACTATATATATATATATATATATATATATTATTATTATTATCTGTGGTCCCTCTCTTACAATGTATGGTAGTAGAATCAGTGGAGCGGTAGCTGATATGTGCCTGGTGGCTACCGAACATCCAGCCTGCATAGAGGGCCACAGGAGTCCTTGGGGAGGGAAGGATAGTTAATTTGAACCGGGATCAGCAGTGACTACGAAGGAGGACTTCTAGTAAGGAAGGCATGATTGTGAATAAGTACTGGAGGCTGATATAGGACTAATGGAAAGCATGGTTGGTGGTGCATAGTGAAGGAGTGGAGGAAGGCATGTTTGGCAATGCATAACGAAGGCTGATTTAGGGCTTATGAAAAGCAAGTTTGGGGTTGCTTAGTTAAAGACGGTTTAGGACTTCTGGAAACCATGGTCAGCGAAACGTAGAGGACTTGGGAAATGTGTGATCGAGGTGGTGCCTAGCAAAGGCTGATTTATCTGCATCATATACAGAATGGTTGAGTGTGCCATTGATGAAGGATATATATATAAATAAATAAATATATATATATATATATATATATATATATATATATTTATTTATAGTAAATAAATAGTACATCTGTGTTCACATTTAAATGTCTAAAACAAGTTAAAAAACCTGCTTACAGCTCAGAATTCCAAGAAAATCAGTTATCACACTGCATTCTGGGAAGCTGAGCTAGAACTTGCAAATGTGCCCACAAATGCCTCGCTCTTCAATCCTTTAAGCTTATGCATGCTGTATTACACAGCTTTAATGCAAAGCCAAGGTTGGATTAAACACAAGCTGAGTATCCTATCCATGTACAGCTGTTTCAAGCATACTGGCTATCATCCGCATGGAGCGGGATCTCAGTCTGTGTCATGGACCTTATGAGTAGGTAGTTCACCACAACAATCATTTATAATATGGTGGGCAAAAGAGCGATAGAAGCCTCCACCGTATAGTAGCACAGTAAATAAATAGTACATCTGTGTTCACATCTGAATGTCTAAAGCAAGTTAAAAAACCTGCTTCCAGCTCAGAATTCCGAGAAAAACAGTTATTACACTGCATTCTGGGAAGTATATATATATATATATATATATATATATATATATAGTGAGAGAGAGAGGGAGAATACAGGGAGTGCAGAATTATTAGGCAAGTTGTATTTTTGAGGATTAATTTTATTATTGAACAACAACCATGTTCTCAATGAACCCAAAACACTCATTTATATCAAAGCTGAATATTTTTGGAAGTAGTTTTTAGTTTGTTTTTAGTTTTAGCTATTTTAGGGGGATATCTGTGTGTGCAGGTGACTATTACTGTGCATAATTATTAGGCAACTTAACAAAAAACAAATATATACCCATTTCAATTATTTATTTTTACCAGTGAAACCAATATAACATCTCAACATTCACAAATATACATTTCTGACATTCAAAAACAAAACAAAAACAAATCAGTGACCAATATAGCCACCTTTCTTTGCAAGGACACTCAAAAGCCTGCCATCCATGGATTCTGTCAGTGTTTTGATCTGTTCACCATCAACATTGCGTGCAGCAGCAACCACAGCCTCCCAGACACTGTTCAGAGAGTTGTACTGTTT
Source organism: Discoglossus pictus (assembly GCA_027410445.1). Taxonomy (NCBI): domain Eukaryota; kingdom Metazoa; phylum Chordata; class Amphibia; order Anura; family Alytidae; genus Discoglossus; species Discoglossus pictus. The sequence continues at coordinate 19,492,008 of CM050165.1, read as the reverse complement.
TCCCTCCTTGTAAATCTCACATTTGATGATGGACCACAGGTTCTCAATGGGGTTCAGATCAGGTGAACAAGGAGGCCATGTCATTAGATTTTCTTCTTTTATACCCTTTCTTGCCAGCCACGCTGTGGAGTACTTGGACGCGTGTGATGGAGCATTGTCCTGCATGAAAATCATGTTTTTCTTGAAGGATGCAGACTTCTTCCTGTACCACTGCTTGAAGAAGGTGTCTTCCAGGAACTGGCAGTAGGACTGGGAGTTGAGCTTGACTCCATCCTCAACCCGAAAAGGCCCCACAAGCTCATCTTTGATGATACCAGCCCAAACCAGTACTCCACCTCCACCTTGCTGGCGTCTGAGTCAGACTGGAGCTCTCTGCCCTTTACCAATCCAGCCACAGGCCCATCCATCTGGCCCATCAAGACTCACTCTCATCAGTCCATAAAACCTTAGAAAAATCAGTCTTGAGATATTTCTTGGCCCAGTTTTGACGTTTCAGCTTGTGTGTCTTGTTCAGTGGTGGTCGTCTTTCAGCCTTTCTTACCTTGGCCATGTCTCTGAGTATTGCACACCTTGTGCTTTTGGGCACTCCAGTGATGTTGCAGCTCTGAAATATGGCCATACTGGTGGCAAGTGGCATCGTGGCAGCTGCTCGCTTGACTTTTCTCAGTTCATGGGCAGTTATTTTGCGCCTTGGTTTTTCCACACGCTTCTTGCGACCCTGTTGACTATTTTGAATGAAACGCTTGATTGTTCGATGATCACGCTTCAGAAGCTTTGCAATTTTAAGAGTGCTGCATCCCTCTGCAAGATATCTCACTATTTATGACTTTTCTGAGCCTGCCAAGTCCTTCTTTTGACCCATTTTGCCAAAGGAAAGGAAGTTAGGTAGTAGGCTTTCGAGCCTATACAGCTTGGAGTAAGACAACATGCATAAAGAGGATGATGTGGTCAAAATACTCATTTGCCTAATAATTCTGCACTCCCTGTAGTCCTTTAAGGGTTCATTTTAACAGGTAAAGCCACAATAAATTGCAATTTTTTTTACGTTAATCCTTTAATCCTCTGGAAAAAAATAAGTTGATAAACGCAAAGAAGCTCACATCCTGGTATATAACTATATTTTGTTTAAAACCACAAAGCTACCGGTACTCTTTCTAGTTACAAATATGAAAATTATTGATTTTAGCAAGGACAAAAAACCCACAGAAGAAGCAAGTGGAACATTTTTAATAAGTTCTTTAGAAAATAACTTTCACATCTTGAGAGTTGCGTGTACGAGAGGCTCAGTGCGTGGGAATGGGAAAGATCTTGGCTTTTATGATTAAACAAATTTCAAGATCTGTAAAAGTTACAATAAAAGTACCTATTGACTCCTGAGGCTTACACAACTCCAGCCTTAATGAAACTGCGGCGAAGCCCAGCGAGCGCGGAGGTAAATAATGAGCAGTGAAGCGTAGCCGGGTAAAAATGACAAGCGCACAACGACCAGAAAGTCAAACACAAGATTAATTACTGAGAACATTGCTTTATGTACATGCATTTTACATCTATTATATCTGGCTGCTGAGGTACACTGATTATAATGTAAAATATGTTCTATTTATCTGATTTTTGACACTTTATAAAGCAGCCCTGTCTCTAATTAGTCAGCGAAGTTTGTTTGAACAATATTAATTTTTTGAATATTCCTTTACTTTGTATTAGTTTTTATATGTTGAAAGTGGTGATAAGTAAATAGCGCGACATCTACAAATCGGAGTTTGTAGCAAAGAAAGTGTCCAACTGTCAGACACTGTCATGGCGTAGGAGACTGTTTATTCTACGAAAAAATACAATAATCATCAATATAACTTCCTGTTTATGTATTGCTATAATTATGGGAACCGTGCCATGCGGCGCTGACTTTGACCATGTACAAAATTGTGCCCGGCGCTGTATCTCTTGCCATCCTGCTGAGCCAATACCCTCATTAGGGTCCCTCAGCCTTGTATGAATGAACAGCCGAAGCTAAGTATAATAAACTTTGCTATATAATTATTACTAGGCGCGAAGCTACCAGTGGTGCAGGTGGTGCAATGCACCAGGGCCCTCCGCCATTTTTTTTGCATTAAAGGATCATGGAGATCGATTCTGTAATGGGAAGGGGTATTAGGGTGGGAATCTGTTGGGATCTTGGGGCACATTTTTGCAACCCCCTTGTTGGCGGGGTGGGTGGGGGGGGGGTTGCACTGGGGCCCTCCATGCTCCAGCTTCGGCACTGGTTATTATTACACTTGTGTTGTTTGACTTGTCAGAGTTGGATACATACATGGACTCTATCATCCTAACAGGAAGTTGATTTCATTGTAAAGAGCATTAAAAACTGTCAATACATTGTACTAGCAGTTTCTCTGTGCTTCTACCACTGCGACCTTGCATAGCACCTAGGAATACCAGGAGCTGTATGATGTGGCCCACTGGAGAAGGAACTGGCAACCCACTCCAGAATATCTGCCATGAAAACACTTGGATCAGCATGACATGGACATAAAGATGAGCCTGGTGTCTTACGCTCCATGAGGTCACGGAAATTCGGAAATTAATTGATTTTGCGTAAGAATTTAAGCATTAGTTTAGCCAA